>VSMD01039777.1:0-17273 GCA_008750895.1 Mirza zaza
AGTTACATATAATCTTAAAATATATATTGCTAACCATTGTCTCATAGAAATAGAAATTGAACTTATATTAATAGTGAAAAGAAAATTCACCACTTTTTACTTCAAAGATTATAGCTTGCTTCTCCACTACTTAAATTAAATTTATTATTCAAGCTCTTCATTTGGCATGAAGAAAATGACATCTTTTTTCCTCCAGGTCACTAATTTTCACTGCAATTAAAGTTGCCCTTGTTAAGCTAATATAAGCACCAGTATGGATTTTTAAATGTATTTTTAAGTTCTTTTATTATGAAAGTACTGTATAATTATTGCAGAAAATTTGGCAAATGCAGAAAATATTTTTTAAAGAAAACAGTAAATTATCACGAATAATTTCACAACCTAGGCATAAACCTTAGTATGTTTCATTTCACAGTTTTGTCTTCGAATTTCTTCACATACTGGGCATTTTTCTCTTGACATTAAAAACTGTATATATTCATCCACCAATTGGAAAACTCTGAGAACATGAGGAGTCACTGGGCTTGGTGGCTCTTAAGCTCTAAAGGCAACTGGGGCTACTGGGTTTCATCGCCCACTATAACCAATGCCACTATAACCAAGGAAGGATATGATGGGAGGCCAGTGGACATAGCTCCTTTAGAACAAAGGAAATTAACTTTTTATACCCATGCATTGATGCAAGACTTGGAAACTCTGACCGTGTGTGGTGGCTCACACATGTAATCCTAGCACTCTGGGAGGCCGAGGCAGGCGGATTGTTCGAGTTTAGGAGTTTGAGACCAGCCTGAGCAAGAGCAAGACCCTGTCTCTACCAAAAAAATAGAAATAAATTACCTAGACAACTTAAAATATATAGAAAAAATTAGCTGGGCATGGTGGCGCATGCCTGTAGTCCCAGCTACTCAGAAGGCTGAGGCAGGAGGATCACTTGAGCCCAAGAGTTTGAGGTTGCTGTGAGCTAGGCTGATGCCATGGCTCTCTAGCCTAGGCAACAGAGTGAGACTCTGTCTCAAAAAAAAAAAAAAAAAGACTGGGAAACTCACAGATATGACAAAACACAAGCAGAAACAAACAATTGTATCAGCATTAACCACTTCATCAAATGTCACCCTGGATACTATCTATAAGGAGATGGTCACTCAAGCTCCACAAGAAATAACAGTACAACAGCTAATGGCTCATTTGGACTCTGTCAGGAATGATATAGCCATCCTAGAGAAAAGAGAATTTGCAAATCTGTGTGCAGAGAATGAGAAAATCAAAATCTAATTAGACCAGGTTAAGCAACAACTAATACGTGAAACCAGAAACCAGTAGGATCAGAGCAGATTATAAATTGGACATCAACCTAGAAAAAAGTAGAGTAACAGATATGTTTACAGATCAAGAAGAGCAACTTATGGAAGCAACCACAGAATTTATGAAAAAGGATACACTAAACCCACATAGATTCACTGTGAACATCATCAGTTGCAGCAGAAACTTATTACAAGATTATTCAAAGTGTATATGGACTAAACAGAAGTGCTTTAGAATGGGAAGAGATATTTTGTATGTGTGTCTTTATTTTATTATGTTGAAAAGCTACCATTCAAAACCTAATTTATTTGAGATATAATAGAAGGGAATTTTGTCCTTATCCTATTGATGATTCATAGAAACTGAACCAGTGTTTTCTTGTGTTTGCTTGAACTATGTAAATTGTATAGGATTTTTTTGGTAACTGCTGAAAACTTGAAAACTATTCCCTAGCCTAAATACTAATTATTGGATTTAACTTTCCTGATAACTATTGCATAATTATATTTTCATATAAAATAAAAGATTATTATAACCAAAAAACCTATATATATTCAAAATCGTATTATCTGTGGTTAAACATGGTGGATTGAAATCATGTGTTCATTTTCTTTTCCTACCTTTAAGAAGAAAAAAATTACAAAGAGAGTTGAAGAGTAGGCAACATCATTTTTTTTCAAGATGAAAATTAGATGAAAGCACGGTAACTATCTTAGCAGAACAAAAAAAGCTGAAACGAAGTGCCTACAACTGAGGATTTTATCAAGATACAAGCAAATTCACTCTAGAATCCTCTCCAAAGGGTTCCACAGAAAGTAGAGGCGAGACATGAAGCATAAGTACACAGGTTTCAAATCTACAGTAGGGGTGGACACCCAGGCTCCACTGTGCATAGCTAAGGGACTATTCCTTCTCATCCCCGCAAACACAGATGATTCATTCTCTGGAGAAAATAAACCAGACGACCTCCTAGACATGAAGTTGCCCAGCCTAGTAGAGGTCAGGAGAGAAGCCAAAGGCTATTCAAGAGATTAAATGTGGGAGGTTAACTTAAATAAAAGTCTTATAGATATTGGCCTAGGCAAATAATTTATGAAAAAGACCCCAAAAGCAATCACAGCAACAACAAAAATAAATAAATGGGACCTGATCAAATTGAAAAGCTTCTGCACAGCCAATGACACAATCGTAGAGCAAACAGACAACCTACAGAGTGGGAGAAGATATTTGCATGCTACACATCTGATAAATGCCTGCTAGCCAGAATCTATAAAGAACTCAAACAAATCAGCAAGAAAAAAAGCAAACAGTCCCTTTAATAAGTGGGCAAAGGACATGGATAGAAACTTTTCAATAGACTAATATCCAATGAACACATGAAAAAATGTTCAGCATCTCTAATCATCAAGGAAATGCAAATCAAAACCACAATAAGATATCACCTAACTCTAGTAGTGAGAATGGCTTTTACTAAAAAGCCCCAGAACAACAGATGCTTGCGAGGATGTGGAAACAGAAGTACACCTATACCCTATTGGTCAGACTGCAAACTAGTACAACCACTATGGATACCTCAAAGAACTAAAAGCAGACTTACCATTTCACCCAGCAATCCCACTACTGGGTATTTACCCAAAGGAAAAAAAGACATTTTATTAAAAAAAAATACTTGCACTTGAAGGTTTACAGCAGCACAATTTGCAATCACAAAGATATGGAATCAACCCAAGTGCCCATCAAAATACATGAGTGGATTAATAAAATGTGGTATATGTACACCATGGAGCATTACTCAGCCATAAAAAAATGGTGATCTAGTATCTTTTGTAACAATTTGGATGGAACTGAAGGCCATTCTTCTTAGTGAAGTACCACAAGAATGGAAAAAGAAACACCAAATGTACTCAATATTAAATTGGAACTAATCAGTCAACACTTATGTGTACATATGGAAGTAAAATTCAAGGGAAATCAAGCAGGTGGGAAGGGTGAGAAGGGGATGGGTAAATTTACACCTAACAGGTACAATGCACACTAACTGAAGGCACACGTATAACTTCAACTCAAACTGTACAAAAGGAAATTATTACCCCCGTAAAATTCTGAACTAAAAAAGTAAAGTAAATAAAAGTCTGTAAATTAAAAGATGAGATCCTCCACCACCACCCCATGCCCCTAGAACATGGCAACTAAGCTGACATCTGCAAAGTAAGAAATTCTCCTTCTGTGGAGAAACAAAACTAAACAAACCCAAATGCTTGGGGAAAAAAAGCCATTATTACTAATATTTGTGGGTTCACTATTAATAACAAAAAGCTAACTCTCTGCTCGATCATTCCACAATAATGCCCTGCACTTAGTTACCAACCAGCTTTATGGTGCCTCACTCTTAAATATGAACAGAGAGACAAAAAAAACTCCAGGCATAGGAAGAAGGCTTGCAACATAAAAAACAAGTTGAAATTAAAAACTAGAACTTAACAGAATCCCACACATTTCAGGAAGGAAGGTGAAGCATAAAAATAAAACTGCCATAAACATCAACATATACATAAGAAAAGATACTGCAACCAAGAAATAAAGAACACAATCCAAGGTAAGGGACACAGGGAATGAAGGAAGGAAAAATCAGAAAATTAAAAAAAAAAAAAATCATGGAAATTTAAAAATATTACAGCAAAAATAAAATCAATAAGAAGTTATGGATATAATGAAGATACTTTCCAGAAAATATAACAAAGAGACAAAACAAATATGAAATGGACAGAAAAGGGAATAAAATTAGAAGTTTAAGCTAAGAAGTCCAATATCTGACTAGTAGCAATGTCAGAAAAAAGAAATAAGAGAATACAGGGTAAAAAATGTGTCTGCGAGATGAATAATTATATTTTTAGATATATAGTTTTTTAAAAATAGACTACTTTTAGAGCAGTTTTAGGTTCGCAGCAAAATTGAGCAGATGGTTCAGAGATTTCCCATCTACTCTCTCTCTCTCTCTCTCTCTCTCTCTCTCTCTCTCTCTCTCTCTCTCTCTGTCTCTCTCACAGCCTCCTCCACTATCAACACCCCCCACCAAAGTGATGCATTTGTTACAATCAATGAACCTACATTGATACCTCATCACACAAAGTCCATAGTTTATATTAGGGTTTACTCTTGGCATTGTACATTCTATGGGTTTTGAAAAATGTGTAATAACATGTGTTCACTATTATAGCATGATACAGAGCAGTTTCATTGCTCTAAAAATCCTCTATGCTCTGCCTATTCATCCCACCTTCCCCTCTAACCGCTGGAAACCACTGATCCTATTACTGTCTCCACAGTTTTGCCTTTTACAGAACACCAGATAATTAAGGGTCACACAGTATGTAGCCTTTTCAGATTGATTGCTTTCACTTAGTAAAATGCTTCTAAGATTCTTTCATGTCTTTTCATGGCTGGATAGCTCGTTTCATTTTTGTGCTCGATAATATTCCATTGTCTGGATGTGCCACATTTTATTTATCCATTCACCTACTGAAGGATATCTTGGTTGCTTCCAAGTTTTGGCAGTTATGAATAAACCTTTATAAATATCTGTGTGTAGGTTTTTGTAGACATACATTTTCAACTTCTTTGGGCAAATACCAAGAACGGTGATTGCTAGATTATATGGTAAAAATATGTTTAGTTTTCTAAGAAACTGCCAAACTATCTTCCAAAGTGGCTATGCCATTTTGCATTCCCACCAGCAATGGATGAGTGTACCTGTTGCTTCACATCCTTGCCACCATTTGGTGTTGTCAGTGTTCTGGATTTTGGCCATTTAAATAAGTATGTAGTGGTATCCATTGTTGTTTTAATATGCATTTCCCTGATGACATATGATGTGCAGCATCTTTTCACATGCATAGTTGCCATCTGTGTATCTTCTTTGGTGAGGTGTCTGTTAAGTTCTTTGGTCCATTTTTTAGCTAGAGTGTCTGTTTTCTTATTGTTGAGTTTTAAGAGTTCTTTGTATATCAGATATGTCTTTTCAAATATTATCTCCCATTCTGTGACTTGTCTTCTCATTTTCTTGACAGTGCCTTTCACAGAGCAGATGTTTTTAATTTGATTAAAGTCCAGCTTATCAATTCTTTCATTTATGGATCATGCCTTTGGTATGGAATCTACAAAAACATCATTGCCAAAGCCAAGATCAGGTAGAGTGTCTCCTATGTTATCTTCGAGGAATTTTACAGTTTTTCATTTTACATTTAGGTCTGTGATCCATTTTGAGTTCATTTTGCAAAGGGTGTAAGGTCTGTGCCTAAATTCTTTTTTTTTTTTTTTTTTTTGTATGTAGATGACCATAGTTCTGGCATCATTTGTTGAAAAGACTCTTTGTTCCACTTTATTGCCTGTGTTCCTTTGTCAAAGATCAATTGACTACCTTATGTCGGTCCATTTCTGGGGTCTCTATATGAACATGGACTATCGCTCCACTTATTTAGTTCTGTGATTTCTTCCAGAGTTTTGTAGTTTTCCTCATATAGTTCTTGTACATATTTTGTTAGACTTATACTTAAATATTTCATTTTCTTGGATGCCAATGTAAATGTCATTGTGCTTTTAATTTCAAATTCTACCTGTTCATTGCTAGTATATGAGAAAGCAATTTAATTTTGTATATTAACTTTGTATACTGCAACTTTGCTATAACCTCTCATCAGTTCCAAGAGACTTTTGTTAATTCTTTCAGATTTTCTACATAGATGATCATGTCATCTGTAAGCAAAGACAGTTTTATTTCTTCCTTCCCAATAAGTACCTCTTTTCTTTTCTACTCTTATTGCATTGGCAAGGACTTCCAATATGATGATGAAAAGTAGTGGTGAGAAGAAACATCTTTGCCTTGTTCCTGGTCTTACTAGGAAAGCTTTGAGTTCCTCAGCAGTAAATATTAAATTAGCTATAGGGTGTCTTGTAGATATTCTTTATCAGCTTAAAAAAGATCTCCCCTATTCTTAGCTTTATGGAAGCTTTTATCATGAATGGGTATTGGCTTTCGTCAAATGCTCTTTCTTCATCTATTAATATGAACAAGTGATTTTTCTTCTTTAGTGTGTCGGTGTGGCAGTGTCTCTTACTATTCTTGGAGCAAAGCTATATTTATACATTGCATTCTGTACCAATACACCCCCTGGGTCATCTGCCTGTCTCCTGGTCAACTGTTTTTGCTAAGAAGCTGAGTTATCTCTGTGCCCATGAATACCCAAGGGTACTTTGTTAACCCATTATCAAAACCAAACTTCTGCTATTGAAAATTCACTGGCAAATAATACACTCTTCCACTCAAGACTTTCTGCCTTCAGACAAAAGGGCTGGCACTCTCTTTCAGAGCTCCACTGTTGTCCTAAGCCACTGAGCAGCCCCCAGTCTTGGCCTCATCCCAGTTTTAAGTTCTTCTAAACTTACTAGACCAGAGTACAAAAGGAATGTAAAATAGGTTTCAACAGGGTCTTACTCTGTTACCCAGGTTGGAGTGGCATGATCATAGCTCACTGCAGCCTTGAACTCCTAGGCTCAAGTGATCCTCCCACCTTAGACTCACAAGTAGCTGGGACAGGTTTCGGTTCTTTACCAAAGCCAGTCGACTAAGAAGAGCTTACTAGAGTGCCAGGTTGAAAGAATTCTGAGATCTGGTCTAGACTCAGTAGAAAGGAACCTCCAAGAAATGGTCTTTTTCTATGTAACAGTTCCCAAATTTATTTAACTATCATACACTATCTTCAAAGAATTTCTTTTGGGAATAGTCTTTCTAGAATACAGCACAGGAAATGATGCCTCATCATCTTACACTGCTCTATGTCTCAATAAACTCAACCCTGGAGTCACAAAAGAAAGTGGCACATTGCAAAACAATTCATACAGTTGGAGGGGTTGTGATCATATGTAGATGCTGTCTTGTCGTTAAAAATAATGCAAGGTGTTTAGGATTTTGCTGACATTCTTTAAAATAAGACATTACTCTTTATGATGAAAATATCAGTCTTTAAGCTCTCCTCACTTAATGCCTTCCTAATGGAGAGAACTTTATTGTGAGGAAACCCTCATAAAGATGGACAGGGAAATTTGGGGCTTTTCCCACTTAATCAGCAGACTACAGAGATGTTTCCAGAACTATTTCTCAATACAATATAATTTTTCTAATGAAAAGTTTAAGTGTCCAAAAGAGAAGAGCTCACTTTCAGAAGTCCTTACACAGATTAGGCCTGGGCATGTCACATTACATTTCCCTGGCTCAATAGATCAGCTGTTAGCATTGCTGCTCCAGGAAGAGATAGAGTAGGGGGAGGGGCCCAGGATGGGTAGGGAGGTGGCCTGTGAGCTGCTGCATGTGGCATTGCATCTGTGTGCCTACTCAGAGCTTTTTAAAATTTAGTCCCAATTCAGAATACTTCTAGTTACTTGGATGTTGGTAAAAACAAGTACACTGCTTCTTAGTTTTGGCAAAATTGCCCAGGGACATTTCTCTTCTTGCTCATTTTTCTTCTTGGACTCTATAGAATGCTCATTTTCAACTGTTTTGAAATGTAGGCCATCCTGGATAAAGTAAATGGATTTTTTCCCTCCTTTTCTCAGCACCCTCCAACCAAGCTTTATTTTTTCCCTAGCAGAGGTCCCAAGTCCTCTCTACCCAGACAACCCAGAAGACCTGAAATTTTCATTCAGTGAGTCTGTGCCATGTCCAATTCCTGACTATGGCTCCCCATCCTGCACTTTTGTCTTCCTATTCTGGCTGACTTGGTGTCTCATCATCTTTCTTTCTCTCCATCTAGACCCCTAAGTGAAACTCCTTTCCTTTTTTTATTGTTTGTACTCTCTTTACTATTTGTAGGGTGAAAATCTGGAGAATCAGCAAGTGGTAGTAGAACTTCCATGGACGTTGGCATCAGACAGATTTGGGGTCAGACTCCAGTTTGGCCACTGTTTGGATTTGGGCAAATTATTTAATCCCTCTGAGCTATCATCTGTTCCATGCATATTTCAATAGCTACTTTGCAGGATTTGGGGAGAAATAAATGTATGCAGAGTGCCTTCTAGTTAGTGCTAAATAAATGGCACCTGTTATTGTTGTTACTTTAATTATCATTGCTTCAACCTGCTGGCGATTCCTTTCCCTAGACTTCCCCTCACCATGTTCCTGACCATCACCCCAGGGGCACAAGATTTATAATCCGAATTGCTATTTCTCCTGGGCAAGACCGATTGGTTACTGCCCAGGGACGAAAAGCAGCTCCCTTCCCATCCACTTGACCCAATGGTCACATTATTTGCTACAAGGCAATTACAATGAAATGAGACTGGGAGACTTTGCCATAAGCAAGCTACCACCCCCCCGACCAAAGTAAAAATATAGAGGCTTTTGGAAAAACCAGGAGTCAGGACTTAAGGTTCTCTTTCAGTTACTTCAAAGGCTAAGGCCCCATTCCAGACATCTCCACAGCATCAACTTCCTTCTCTCACATTTTAACCGTAGCCACTGACTGCAGCCCATGCTCCTTGGGGAGACTGTGAAGAACTCCTTTGTCTCAGGAGTTGCAGACCTGGGAAATCCTCCTCCTTGCCAACGCATCACCTCGGTCCGGGTCTCTAGAGAACTTGATGTCCCCAGTGAGGACAAGGCACACCAACAGCCTGCAGTGAGCAACTCTGTCAGGCAAATGGCCACCTCCTTTGCCAGAGCAGAGAGAAAAACCAGGCCCCTGGGGCACTGGGCCAGAGAAATGTAGAAAGTCTTCTCTCTACTGAGTCAGCCGTTTCCCTGAGCCCAAAGGACCTCCCCCGCCTGCTTTCCTCTGACCTCTGTGAGGAATCACGGCTCCTCAACAACACTGATTCAGTGTCCTTGCCCGCTCAACTACCTCCCAGGCTTAGCTCCTCCCATTCCTGTCCCCAGTCTTCGCTTCTTCTTTCCGCAGCACGGAAAAGTCTTGCATGGTCCTTCCCATTCTGACCTGCTGCCCTGAGAGACACAGATGGAGACATACTTCTTTGCTGAGCAACCACCTTGATGACAGCTGCATTTAGGGAGGAGGTGAGGGACTGCCAGTTTTTAGGACTTTCCTACTTCTCTGTGTTTGGGTCCTTGCTGTTAGCACTGAATTCACAAAGCTGCTAGCAATAGGATTGTCAAGTCTTTTGGGGTCAAGCTAGATATCCTTACTCTTTTCCAGAAAATCTACTCTGCCCATGGGCCTGAAAGAGGCAACTCTGACCTCCCATATGACCCTAACTGCATGAGCCATGGCTAACTGGATGATATGTGAACAGATGACCAAAAAGGATCCAATCCTTTGGCTGGACAATTGCCTAAGACTCGTGTGGTCTGGCTCAAACAGACGAGCTAGGCTAATCCAACTTTCTGCCACAAATTGTGTATCAAGATCCATGCAAGCCAGTTGCCATCAGTAGTGTCTGGGAAGCCACCGGAGCCACATGCAAGATAAATAAGCAGAGGAATTGGGTCAAGACAGAGCAGGAGGAGCAGAAGTAGGGACAGAAGCAGAGACAGAAGGTCATGTGGACATCAAGGAAATAGAGTTAACCCAACCATGGCTCCTAACTCCCAGCTCCACCCTGTAACCTGATTCTACCTGTCATCTTTGTCCTATGAGATTCTTCTATAAACTTTCATTCAGTCCTCTTCTGACTGCAGCTAGTTCAAACAAGATTTTGTTTCTTTGCAAGCAAAAGAATCTTGACTAAAGCATAGTTTCCCCCAAATAAATTCCTCCTTCTAAAAAGTTTTCTGGGCATGCTACATTATAGTTTGAGTCTCCTGTGGGTTTGTCTAAATAATAAAGGTAGGTCTCGCTTTCTGAACACTTTCTTTGTGCCACACAGTGTGCTAAGAGCTTCACACATATCTCATTTCTTCTCAGAGCAGCCCTGTGATGTACTATTATTATACCTGTTGTACATGTAAGAAAGCCGAGACTTAGAGAATTGAGGACAAATTACCCAACATCACACACTTTCTAAGTAGCAGACACAGCATCTAAGTCTAGTTGGTATGACTCCGGGTCTGTGCTCCTATCCACCCCCAGGATGTTGTCTTTTGTATAAACGGATGGGCAGGATGAAGCCACGTTACCGCTACCTGAAGAGTGTGGTTATAGGCCTGTATGGGCCTCCCGAGGCTGTCCTGGGAATGGCCAACATCCCAATGCTATAAACCAACAGGGATGCCTGAGATCAGACTGAGAATTATGGAGGCCACCAAAGACACTGGTTACAACACCTATTGTCCCACCAGTGGGTCTCAAAGGAGATCAGATGTGTACAACCCCTCCCCCAACCGCGCTCACTTCAGGCTTTTGAAAAGAAATGTGAAAATGAAAACATGTCAGGAAAGGCAGTTATGATTGCAAACTTACCTATAGCACTGATGACTTTTGAGGAACAATTCCCAAATGTATTAAGTAATAGAGAGATCAACTTGATGTTATTTTAATTTTCTTTAATTTATCCCTTGGTAACCCTAACCATCTTTTAAAATGAAGCTTTTCTAAAATAATGTCCTGGAGATGATTTTCATTGTTTCTGTTCCATTGATATACAACCTACAAAACTTGTTCATTTGTACAGGAAAAGATAAAAATAAATGCAGATTGATGGTTTAATGAAGTATAAATAGCAGCATAATATTTACTAAGGTGGTCAAACCCCAATTCTGATCAACTACTATTAATTATTCATCCAGAGTATCTTCTGGGATCATAGAAATGGCATTAAATAAAGATGTTTTTGCAAAAACACATTTACCTTTCCAGGACAGATAAATGACGGATATTGGGGGGTGAGTGCATATGTGTGGGGAGAAAAGCAATGATGAAGGCACATGGTAATTAACTGTGCTCTAGAAGTTGGGGGGGGGTGTGTGTGTGTGTGTATGTGTGTTTAACTGAGCTGTAATTACAGGGCTACTAAAGATGTGAAGTATATACTTAAAGTTTCGTCATCACTTTTATTGTAATACTTAGTGAGATTAGTCATTTTAGTTTTTTCCTTTCTATGCCAAAAATGGAATACAGCTGTTTGTGCACTAAAAACCTGCTTTTTAAAGGAAAGTTCTCTTTGTTTATCAAGCATATTTTGCCACTAGGGAGACATGTTTTAAAGCTTCTACACTGTCAAAATGAAATGAGTAGGAGTGATTGCGTTAGCTCTTTCTTCTAAATAATGACGGGAAGATTGAACACATGGAAATGCTGCACAAGGATGATACAAAATATCTGTCTGGATTCGCAACTGTGCCAGTTCCCCTCTCCTTCTGTGGGACATATTTCTGATGACATTGGTCAGTCACTAGATTCTTTCTCTGAGCTGCGGAGCACCGCAGGAGTGCTCGGGGGCAGTTCTGCAGGAGCCCCAGTGGAAAGGCAGACAAGTCCTACATCTTGACCAGCTTATCACCCAAGAACAGATGGCTGGCTTCTTTTGTAAGGTTGTGCCTCTTAGTCCATCAAATCTAAATCTAAGACTTGTGACCAGCCAAAACTTAAACATCTCCCAAAGTATGAATGTCAAGAATTTGCTTCCACCAGCACACTAAATATTTGCAGTCGAACAGACCAAAAAGTTTGCAGCTTGGTTAAATTTTAAACAAAGCCCATGTTTATCATTTGTTCCGACCTGTCAAGTTTCTCCAAGAGAGGGAGGTAATATTTATCTCTCAGCGATGAGTATTTGGAAGGCTCTCGTCCTTTTTATTCCAGAGGCAGCCAGTTATTTGGTTCCCGATACAGTCAAGCATCTGATAGGAAACCTACTGTGCTGGTTTGAAGAAGGGATTTTTTTTTTAATGGCTCCAACTCTTAATAAGGTTATGCTCTAGTTACCAAGGTAAGACCTAAAGACATAAAACAAATAAGCAACACAAGTCAACATACTGAAAGATAGTCGTGGCATGGATGGAGAATGCAGCTCAGACCCACCTTTGAGAAAGGAGTCATCACCCGGCTGCAAGGACTGTGGTGAGCACATAGCCCCAGCTCTTAGCCCCTCCAGCTCATAGCCAAAGTCACACGCTTCTCAGGAGGCCCTCAGACAATAACCGAGCAAGGCAGCAAGTGCACAAGATTGGCAGTTTCCGCCCCACGAGTAGTCTTCTAATAGGCTGTCTTTGCTCCAGAACTCTCCGTTGGGCTTGCAGGGACTCTGTCATGTCTGCATGCGGTTTGATGGCTCCTGGTGCCCAATCCTGCTTCTCCTCTCACCGCAGTCACTCCTCAAAACACCCACTGCAATCCCAACTATGTCTCAGGGTCTGACTGCTGGAGATCCTAACCTGCAGCAGTGTTGGAATGTTAGCCAAAGTCACAAAGGGGTTGGGACCGGGACTCCGTGTGAGTGTTAGAGGAGGTGAGTGGGGGGATTGGAAGGGGTATGAAAGTTCCCCAATTGTGACATTGAACGAACTTGGGGCCCCATCGCCTTAGAGGATGCCTGCATATGGAAAGCCAGGGAAGATCAGAGGCCAGAGAAGGAGCGCTCAGGGCAGACCACTGCGGTGTAAGCCAGGGAGAGAGGGCACCCCAGGAAGGAGGACAGGGTCCTCCATCACGCCTCTTCTGAGAAAGAGAGCTTTGTGGCGATGCAGTGGCGGATGTTCCTATCCTGCACCCAGAAAAGCTCTATTGGAGCCCTAGCTCTCTCAGATGGCCTGTGTGACACTGGACAGGCCACTTCACCTCCCTGCACTTCCATTGTCCGCCAGGGAGAATGCCAACCCTCCTGTCTACCTCACAGGGCAGTCATGTGGATCCAAGTGAGACAGTGCACGGGAAATCATGCCATTGGCTGAACAACCATATGAGAAGTCTGAGAGGGTAAGGTCTTATTACCACCCACATCTGAAAGGCTGGGAGGAAGCATGCACAGTGGTGCCCACGGGGCACGACCTCCTCCTCCAGACACTGAGAGTATGCAGAGCTCGTCCCCTTTGCTGGGGTCGCCCCCGCACTTTCCAGCACCATTGCTCCAAGTTGAAGGACTGATGCTGCAGGTATATTTCAGCAGATCGCTACCTTTTCAAATGCCTATCAGTTACTCATTTCATTATTTTCTTCCTAATATATTTATAATTTAATCTGGTGATTCTAAAACAAAATATACACTCATTATTTGTTGACCTGAATTGAATATTTTAATTATTTATTCCGGTGATCTCTAAATGCTTCCACAAGCTACTTTTTTGCAGTATAAACAGCCTGTTCTTTATATCAAAGTATATGTCACTAGATACTAAAGAACATGTTAGCTACCATGTTCGATACAAGACAATGACTTAGGACAGCAGGAAAATAAATATGCATGGCCTTTATCATGTCTTTGTGAATTTTCTGCAGAAAAAGTTACTTAAGACACTAAGATAGTTCCTATGATGTATGAATTGTCTTCTAGACACAAAGAGGGGGAAGATAGATATTATTTTGTTTTGTTTTGGTTTTTTTTTTTTCCTGTTCAGTATCCCTTCCCCAATTTCTTCTAATAATAACATTCCCACTTTCTGGGGGAGGCCACCCTCCCTATCTCTAGCCAGCTCTAATGGAACTGCCAATCACAGCAACTATAGCCTGCCAGCGTGGGCCCCCAACCGAGGGAGCCTTCTTCATGGTGCCCATCCCCTGGCCTATGTGACCGGCCCAGGAAGGTAGGCATGACCTGAACTGCCTAATGGAAGTAATTTATAGATGAATATTCAGGAAGTGCAGTTCTCTTCAACCTCTGTGGAGTCAAGGTTGGGCCTTTCCTTACTGCATGGAAGTCGTGTGTTGTAGGAGCAAATGAAATCCAGCTCCAAAGGAGAAGAAAGACAAGAGAGAAAGAATGTGGTGAAGCAGAAGAGGAGAAGAAAGAAAACATGTAGGGTTAAAGAGAGGGAGGAGGAAAGAGAAAAGAGAGGTTATAGAGAGAAAGCGAGGCAGAGAAATGGTTATAGAGGAGAATGAAGAGAAAGGGAGTGTGGAGAAGAGAAGAGAGGGAGAAGAGGAAAGGGGAAAGAGAGTTCAAAAGAGAGAGATAAAAGAAGAGGAGAGGGCCAGCGAGGTGGCTCACCTCTGTAATCCTAGCACCTTGGGAAGCTCACGCAGAAGGATCGCTTGAGGTCAGGAGTTCAAGACAAGCCTGAGCAACACAGTGAGACCTCGTCTCCACAAAAAATAGAAAAATTATCTGGGTGTGGTAGCACATGCCTGTAGTCCAACTATCCAGGAGGCTGAGGCAGGAGGATTGCTTGAGCCCAGGAGTTTGAGACTGCAATGAGCTATCATGACACCATTGCACTCTAGTTCTCTAGCACAGGTGACAGAGTGAGGCTCTGTCTCAAAAAAAAAAAAAAAAAAAAAAAAAAAGAGGGAGAGAGAGAAAAGAGGAAAAAGAAGGGGAAAGACAGATAGAGATTACTGAGAACACTGCATAAATATGTTAATACTCCAGAATTGACAAGGTGAAATGTTTCATTGTTGTCATGTTGACTTACTTGTGAAACCTCGAAAGAATAATATGAAAGTATAACATTTTGTGATTGAGAAAATAACATACTTTTCTAGACTGGAGGGCACAAATGATTACAGCAGAATTATTCAGGATCCTTAACTTGAAAATTTTTGAAACACTCTGCAAAATGAGGTGATAGGGCTATTTTTCCACCATATGTGATTAGATAATTAAGATTCCTCAAGCAGAAACCTACCTCTTTGTATTCTCCTAAGTGCTTTGGACATAATAGGTGCTCAATAAATATCTGTTGAATTAACATGGGAGGGACAGACAGAACCAACACAGTCAAATTTGGAGGGTCTCAAATTGCACCCCCAAGGCTGCAGCTAAGGCCCCGGTAACAAAGTGAGAAGAAACATTTGTTTTCAGCTGTCTCAGCCTCTTCTTTCCGGATACTTTTATCCCTTTCTGGCACCCCACCCCACCCCAACATTTTTGCCACTTCCCGTATAATAAAACCTGCTTTCAAAGGAAAGGCCAACATTCCTGCTAGAATTGTAAAGTGCCAGTAGAACTTAATGGTCTGTTCTTCACAGGGCCCTTCTAAAGGCATTTTAAAAAGAGACCAAGGAAGCAAAGCTTTAAAATCACAAAAGCGAATGTTTATTTCTGGAATTTCCGGCCTCAGTGAGCCAGAGCTGGAAGCATTTAGGATGATGGCAAAGGAGGGCAGGGCCTTCTGGGACCCTCATGGTCTCATGGGGGGCTATCGACCTGCTAGCCCTGGGGTGCCGGGAACATAGAGTCAGGGCTTACACTCAGAATTCCTGCAATTCTGACCACTGGGTCCCCAAGGGAAACCAATCTGTTTAAGTCTGATTTCATTTGTTTTTGTTTTGCATTTTTTTTTTCTGGTAGAAAAACAAGGAGTTATTTGACCACATCGTGCCACTGAAATCACAGAATGTTCCCCAACATTTTTAATGGCCACCCTGAAAAGAACAAATTTATCACTGTTCCACAGCTCCAGAGAGCTTCTCAAAACCTATAAACAAAATATTTCCTAATAAACTCAAACACTTCCCCGCCCCCACCCACACACACACAAAGGGGCAGGGGTTAACTAAAAATGCTCACCAACGATCAATTTTGGTCTTACTATAGAATTCTTTTAGTCTGTCTCTTCCTTGATTTACTGGTGAGGAAAAGCACATCTTCCTTTCAGGATTTACAGGTATTTTCTGGTTCTAGGCCAGTGATGGCATAAAGTGTTCTCCCTGCTTGCCAACTCTGACGGATTGTGAGTGCCGCACGAGAGCCCTGCACTGACAAAGTTGCTGAAGCCACGTGAGATACAATACTATGACTGACTATCTGGTGAGATACAGTAGCATGACTGACTATCAATGCTTGCCACAGGTGCCAAAGGGAAAAGTCATCTCATGGATTGTTCTTGCCACTTGGCAGTCATTCCTTCTTTTGCCTGGTCCCCCTGGAGAAGCAACCCCTTCCTCCAAACCAGCCAATGTACTTTGGCCTCAGAGTAGAGTATAAGACCAGATCTAATCTAATCAGTATTTCCTATTTTCTTAAGCATAATGATAGTTTTACGGATGGTCAGATGACCCAATCAGAGCCAATAAGACTTTATGAGGAATGCCACACCAAAGACTCTTAATTTTTTCTACAGGATCTCAGCTTGGGAGGCTTTATAGTTTCTAGTAACCATCTTGCAACCATGAGAGAAAGACCTGCCTGAGAATCAACCCAGAGGAAATGGAAACAAAATTGATGAGAGAAACTCTCCAAGGCCACGTCATTGATCTCCATTTAAAGCCTGGCCTAATGGCGTATTTTTGCTTTGCTTAAGTTAATTTGGGTTAGATAGTCTATTACCTACAACTAGAAGAATCCTAACTGAAATGGCCATTAATATAGCTATTTCCTCCCCTGGCTATAATCTCTAACTAATAACTTCTGAAATTAATTTACCATAAGAAAGACATCAAATAAAAATTAAGGGTGAATATTTGTTCATAGAAATTTAGGGATCTTTTACATAATTATAGGACCCCAAGTGCTGGAGAACTTTTAAATGCTCCATATCCCCCCAAAAAATGAGCTTCAAGAAAATCTGAGCCTTACCTCCAATGCACGCTACTGGACATCCCCACGTCATTTTAAGAAATAAGAAGGAATCCTTAGAATAGGAAGGTCTTTTCTCATTCTGTCAATGAACCTCAATATAATTAATGAGTACTTCCTGAGCACCTTCCACTTGCCAGGCCCTGGTCAAGGAACTGAGTCTACAGAGATGAATATAAAATGTAATCTCTGATGTCAGAGTATGACTTCTATCATATGACCTCAAAAGTACAGGCAAAGAAAGCAAAAAATAGACAAAAGGGATTATATCAAATTAAAAATCTTCTACACAGCAAAGGAAACAATCAACAAAGTAAAGAGATAATCTATGGACTGAGAGAATATATTTCAAA
>VSMD01039778.1:0-12605 GCA_008750895.1 Mirza zaza
AATGTAATGTTGGCCTATGCGTAGCCCCATGCTTTGAAATTTATCATACCAAAGAATAAAATTTATCATAATATTCAAAAACTTGCCTTATTTCTTTATGATATGAATGAAATAAAACTATAATTTTGAATTGACTTTTCTAATTTTTCATTTATCAAAATAAAATTGTGAACATTTAAAAATAATGTAATAAAAACATATACATATATGTTACCTATTCTGACTGACATGACAAGTAAAGCTGCCTGTAAAGTAAAACAAGCTTTCAGTGCTTTAAAGCTTTCCTCATCACACAAGAGCAAAACGGATTCGTCATCAATGCACAGCACAGACTATCATGCAGACTGTGATTGCCGGCTGCGGGCGAGGTGTCACGGCTGGTGAGCGCCGTACCGAAGTGGTTAAAACCTTTTTCTCTGTGATATTCCTTTTTTTAAAGCCCAGCTCAAAAGATTACATATTGTATGATTCTATTTCCATAACAGTTTGGAAATGAGAACATTCCAAAATTGAAGGACAGAATAGAAATTTCACTGGGGGCAAGCTTTGAGGTGGTGAAGTGGGTACAACTATAAAAAGGACACAAGAAGGATCTTTGCAGTATTAGAACTGTCCAGTATCCTGACTGCGGTGGTCATACATGGACCTAAACATGTGATAATATTATGAACAAGTACAAACACAATTGCATCCCCCCTCATAATAGTACAAGTGAAACTGAGAAAAGAATTTACGTACTGTGTTATTGTCAACATCTTGATTGTGATAGTAAACTATAGTTTTTCAAAATGACTTTATAGGTGGAAACGGGCAAAGTGTGTACCGATCTCTCTTTCTTACAACTGCATGTGAATCTACATTTCATCATGGATTTTAAATGCAGCAATTAGATAAAATAGAACACATAAGTAATTCCCATTATTTTACTATAAATCCTACTACTGAGATTACTACTTCAACCTTGTAACATTTAAATTGCACTTTTTCCTAAATAGCAAGCTCCAAATAAGCTGGGGGCTTATTTTTCAGCCTGTCTTTTTATGTCCCTAAGATCGTCTGGGCTTACTCTCAATAATAGGACAATGCCCCGCATTTGATCTTTTCCAAACCCATAACATTCCCAAAACCAAAGGCACCAATTTTTTAAAGTTTTGTCACTGGAATATATGTATGCGTGCCCAAGTCCAGATTTTACATGATCATTCTCTGCCGTTTGTGTTTATGTCTCTACCTATAGACTGTAAGCCAGGAACTTAACCAAAGTATGTGCCCAATAAATGTGTATTGAATTGAATTGATTTTGGTTTTTAAAAAGCACCATCTTTTCCGATCTGTGTTTCCAATGAGCAAGTATTGAGCACGAGGCTGAAGAGACTGCTTCGTGGTGAGAACTGGAGGGCGTGGGAGACATGACTCCCTCCACCCCAGGTCTGGACTGGGCGGGGCTGCTGCATCCGCCCTTTGCACCAGGTCGGAAACAGAGACCCAAACTAAGGGTAACACCTTGGTACAGAGACACACTCTAGTCGTGGAGCTGGACCAGGGCAGGGAGCTGGAGATGGGAATGAGACAGGGACGGACTTCAGTCTCATCGCTCTCTGCCTCCCCCTCCAGCCTCACACCCTCAAATCTGCTGCTGGAATTCGAGTGGCCGTCCCAGCCCAGCTCAGGCGTGGTCACTCTGTGCAGCTTCCCTCGTGCGACTGCGCACTGACCTGAATGCACCCCTCACAGACTCACCCAACGTTCTGCCATCATCTGTGCCTCTCCTGCCCAGCTAAAAAACCTTTTGAGATCAAGAACTTCATTATTCTTGTTGGTATTTGCAGAGTTGGAAACAGTAGGCAATAGTAAGTAAACAAAGTCACTTCCTGAAGTCCAGCACCAGCAGCTCCACCTTCTCTTAAAGTCCGCCCTTCCCACCTCGTCTCTCCTCACTGTGCCACTGAGTGTGATCCAGGATCACCTGTGTCGCCGGGCAGTTTGCTAGAAAGGTGGCAGGCCCCACTGCAGACCCATGACATAGCATCTCTGGGGTGGGGTGCAGGGGTTTGGAGTCTACCTGCCCCCCAGGGGATGCTGCTGCTGATGGAGCCCCCGTCCCAGGCCCACCAACCCTTCAGCCCTGCTGGGCAGTGGTGTTCCCCCCACACACCCTGGCCTTGTCGTCCTGTTCCCTCGAGCAGAAGCACCCTCCTCTGTGCTGGCCCTGGAGGCGTCTCCCAGCAGTGAAGGGCAGCATGCGCAGGGCCCAGGCAGCAGGCAGCTCGAAGCCATCCCTACCGGCAAGTGGAGGGAACCAAGGCCGGGGGGAGGCGAAAGCCACAGCATGAAGGGCTCTGCAGTTCACGACGGAGCCTTGATGGATCTCAGAGTTTGTGGTCTCCGAGGCCAACCCATTCACAAGCCAGATCCAGGAGGCAGGCTCGGCTGGCCCAGGGAGGCCAAAGTCAGTGATGATGAAGATGATCCAGCAAGAAAGGGACTCCTTTGTGGGAAGCTTCTTGATCTCCTCTCCCCCAGCTCAGGATCAGACGGGGCCCCCGCATGCCGTGGTGCCTTCCTCTGCTATAGCATCTGTGTCCCCTTTCATGGTGGCAATTACTTATCTTTAGTTAAGAGGACCATGGTGTGGCCTGGGCATCAAGACTCTGCAAAGCTCCCAGGTGACTCCAGAGTGCAGCGAAGGCTGGAACAAGGAGCAGGCAGACAGGCCAGGCGGAGGCCAGGCCGGACGCTGTTGCCCCAGCACATGGGAGACACGGGTGCCTGCCCCAGGCCAGCGGGGATGAGACCTGCCCCAAACTAAGGAGTCATAATCCACTGCATCATCCGTTCAGATGGAAGGAAAAGGACCCCTCTTCCCTCCTGTCACTGTCACCTGCACTTCTCCATCACCCTCCATTTGGGGGCCTGGCAGCTTGGCTCGCAGCTTCCCTCCCTCCACCCCCATCTCCTGCCATAACTGTGGGCAATCCAAGCCCTGTAATCCCTGGATCTCCCTAACCTTAGCCCCTCATCGCCACATCACTCGGCCGCCCACACCCAGCCAAGCCTGGGGCTGACATCGTGCTCATCTCAACTCCAGTATCCTGCTATGGGGACTCTCCTCCTCCCCAACAACCTGGACACGGTTGAGGCACCCACCTCTCGCGCTCAGGGAAGGTCAGCTCCCCCTTGCTGCAGGGCCGGGCCTGAGGTCTGAGGGTCCAAGGACGGGCTCAGGAGGCCACAGTTGACCCAGTGCTGGCTGGTGAGACTTGAGGGAGTCTCTGAGACGCTGCTGGGGAAAAGTTCCTTGATCCAAAGAGCAAGTCATAAGAGACCTTCCATTGCTTAACTTGTGGAATGGGTGTGGCCACCTTGCTACCAGCTGGGGGGATAAGGTCAACACCAAGAATGAAGTATAACGGAATGGTCCTTAAAACTGAGCCACCTCTGTCTTCATCTACTCAGGCTACCCTAACAAAATGCCATGGACTGGCAGCTTGAATAGCAGACATTTATTTCTTGCTGTTCTGGAGGCTGAAAAGTCCAAGATCAAGGCTGTGGCAGATGTGGTGTCTGGTGCAGGCCGGCTTCCTGGCTCATTGGTGGCGCTTCCTGCTGCATCCCCCCGTGGGAGAAGGCGGGAGGGAGCCCTCGGGGCCTCTTGTATAAGGGCATTGATCCCATTTGCGAGGGCTCCCTCCTGCCCTGATCACCTCCCAAATGTGTCCTCCTAATGCCGTCACGTTGGGATTAGGCTTCAACACATGAAAGTGGGGGACACACGCATCCAGTCTATATCCACTCAGCACACCAGAAACCCTCCTTAGCCAGGGCCTTGCATTCCAGTCATAGTAAATGTCCCTCCCCCCCATGCCACCTCCCTCAGGTGACACCCACTCTTCCACCTCGTGGCCATCTCCAGTCCCCAGCACTCCGTTCCCTCCTGTTCCCAGCAGCCCTCCCCCATCCACCTACCCTTCCCGGACTCATCAGGTTGCTCAAACTGCTCCCGCACAGCCCCCAACGCTGCGGCAGACATCCCTGGCCCTAGCCCACAAGGCTCTGTGTCACTGGAGAAAAATATGGTCCTGCAGATGTCACACAGCAGTTTTAGGCGTCCTAGTTTCCCCAAGTTCTTTATGGCTGACTTCACTCGTCCTTGCGGGCATCCTCCCAGCCACCGCTGACGCCAGTCTCCACCACTGTCCTCTTGCAGCCCCACCTGCTGCTGGTCTTCCTGCTCTGGGCTAAGACTTTGCTTTCTGCTACATGGAGAAAACTGAGGCAAGCGGTGGGGTCTCTGTTGACTTGGGCCCTTTGGTTACAGACCATAGAGCCGTTTGTTGGTTTGTGCTGGGAAAGGCCAGGGTCAACGCTGGATCACCACTCAGGCACCGCCTGACCTTGATCAAGCCGTTTTACTGCTCTAAGCCTTTGCAGTCTCTCCACCTGCCAATGGTTCAGTGGCCCAAAAACGGTTGTGAGCAGTGCCCTGGGGCAGGCACATAGTGAACGTCCCTGTTATCACATCTGGGGCCAGGCCACGCTACCTCCCATCCTCCAGTCTCAGGTGACCCCTGTGGTCCCTCTCTCCCAGGAACCTGCTCCACTTGTCTTCTCTCCTGTCATTTTGGTTTCTTCCACCCATGGGTCATTCCGCCTCACATCTCTCCCTTGTTTATAAACATGGCCAAGTCTTTTAACTTAAAAAAAAAGAACAAAGAGCTCCCCCTTGACTCTGCACCTGTCCGTGGGTCCTTGAAGGAGTCCCAGGATTTAGTTGTTACACCGCTTGGCCTCTGCCCATCCCAAACAAACCCTGGGGTGTGTGGAAAACAGAGGAATGACCCCCAGTCATCCACTACTTAAATAGAAAAAGATTTGTCACTTTTAACTAAATGCTACGTGGAACAACGCTCTCGCCTTGCGGGCACCTCTAGCAGAGTCAGCGCCGGCTCAGGGTGCACGGGCCGGCTCCCGCCCCCTCGCAGACGGTTAGCAGCCGCGCGGCGCATGCGCCTGGACAGCAGCCAAGAGAGAACCTGGCGGGCGGGTGTGCAGGTGGCCAGGGGACGCACAGGTCTGACTCGGGACGCCCAGTCGTCCCTTTGTTGTTGTTTCAGTGTTGTGGTTTCTATAGAGCTGGAAAGACGACGTTCAAAAGGGCGGCTGGCCCCGTGCTGGTTGGTCAGACCGCGCGAGGGACGCAGTTGTTCTCCAGCAGCAGGGGTGGCGGGTGGGCCGCTGATGCATGCTCACGCGCGGAAGTCTGGACCAGGTCTTGTCACTAGCAGGTGTGGGAACTAGGAGTGAGACACCCAAGAAATGCACAGTTTTGGAGTAAAATTCCTCCCTAACCTTTATTTCTCTTGCTGAAATGCCTCTTCATTTCTTTGGCTTGAGAACCACAGTCACTTGCCTGGTTGCAAAAACCCACTGTCACAAGGCAAAGGATGGACTAGACAGGCCATGCTAGCAGTGTGTGCCGTACGTGCCAAACCTGTGTGGAGCAGCACGGGGACCCCACCCTCCAGGCCACCACACCCCCACAAAGGCTGTGCCTTATTCTCCCACCTCCCATCTAACCCTTTCCGAACAGTCCGCACGTGCTCTTGTTGGTTCATTTTATTTAGCTTTGTTCTGACTGCTCATCTGTCCCACAGTGTGCTGAAATGGGCTCCTGAAACTCCTCACATTAAATCAAGGCCATCGATAGCCATCAAACTTTCCAATCCACTGTGCTGTTTACTCCCCGTCTTTCTAGACTGCTCTGCTGCACTTGAACTGATGCGCACTCTCCTCGAAGCTCCGATGACACTTCGTTTCTCTTTCGATTTGCAGATTTCCCTTCCCCATTCTCCTTCTGTCCTCACTGCACACCCTCTCTCTCTGAACGAAGTCCTTGAGTTTCATGGTCTCCACGAATTCCCAGACCGACGTCTCTATCTCGGACTTCCACCCCAAGCTCCAGACCCACACATCCCGCCACCAGCAAGCTGCTCCCCGGGCGCCGCGCACCCGAGGCAGCGCCGCTCACCTTCCTTCGTAAGCGAGCTCGGTGCCAGCACCCACTGTCCACAGCAGTGGCATCGCCCTGGCACCCTGAGCTGAGAACAGGGAGTGACCCCTCAGCGCTCACAGCCGGTCACTCTGCAAGTCCTCTGCCAATCACCTCTTACACATTGTTTTAATTCATTCCTTTGTATACATTCTTTTATTTCTTTATTTCGGCATATTATGGGGGTACAAATTTTAAGGTTTCAAAAAATGCCCTCTCCCCCCTTTGTATACATTCTTTAAGAGGAAGCAGGATTTAGTCGATTGAAGGCATGCGTTTGAAAAAGAACAAAGCTGGGTCCCAGTCCTGGCTCCCCTTCTGCGAATGGCTTAATCGCCTGAAACTCCAGTATCATCATCTAGGAAATGGGAATACTGGCAGTACCTGCCCTAGGGGACAGGTGAGAGTTAAACGTGTAGAGCCCTTGGCACAGTGACAGGCAGGCAGTGAAGGGCGCGTGGCAGTGTTCGTAGGCCGCCGCTGCTACTGCCACCCTCCGACCACAGCCCTGGCTCAGCCTCCTCTGGACACTCTCTGCAAGGCCTGCACAGCCTCCACCGGCCCGCTGCAGCCCTCAGGCTGGTGCCAGCCTGAGCAGACGATTAAGCCTTGTCCTTCAGGACACGCCCGCTCACTTTCCCGGTGGCTCTCTGGGCGCTCCCTGCTCCCCCTCCGTCTGCCCTCCCCCGCCCGCACCATGGTGCTCAGCACATTGCTTTGTCATTACCACATTGTTTATGTTTCTGTCTCTCCCACTAGATTAATGCTTAGTAAGGAAGCACATTTCTAGGCTCCTCCACTTACCTTCTACATTTTCTGGGGTGAGACCCAGAAATATACCTTTTGGTACGCAGCCAGGGCAAAGATAATGCTCTGTTGGTGCGAGAGGAGCTCTCTGAGCGCCTCCAGGACCTGGCCTGAGCCTCGTCCATCCTGTGCACCCAGGATCTAACCCAGCCCCGGGCAAACAGCAGGAGTTTGGAAGTTGCTTGTTCAGTGAGCCAAGGATGACTCCAAGGAAGTCAGCAACTGGGAGTGGCTGTCTGCTGGGTGGCAGGGGCTCCACCTGGTGTGATGCTGGCCCGGCCATCCAGGCTGGGTGTCGGAAGCCCTGTTCCAGGAAGCCTGTGACCCTTCTGCCCACCTGGTGGGGTCTGCTGGGATGCTTTTCACCACTCATCCTACTTTTTGTCTTTGTCCATATTCTGTGCATTGAGATTCCATGTCAAAATTTCATTTTTATAAAAGACTTTGCTGTTGAAAAAAACTAAATGAGTTTGAAAACTGCTGTACCAGATAGTTTTTTAAGTTGGAGAGAAAATCAATCTCCCAGGTGGTAAGAAGTTTTGAAGAACTTTTGGAGCTGCTGCTTTCTCATTTGCCATGGTATTTGCTTTGCTCATTCCCCTAGGACTGCAATAAAAGCCAGGCTCTGATGTTTGATGTGCTCTCAAATATAGTGAGAGTAAAGAGCTTATTTACAGAGACTTTCCAACCAGCCACACCGTCAGAGCAAGGTGCCAGATGGCTGTGGATCAGAGCACCTTACTGCCAGCACTTAGGTGTCCTAAGAACCATTTTCTAGAATGTTACTGGAATCCAAGGCCATGTTCTCTAACTAAATCTACAAATACCTGGAGCCTCAAAGAGCCAAGATCTACTAGCATATTCTAAAACAGAGTACATCAATGCGACCTTTTACTTTCTATGGTATGTTTCCTCTTCCCAGCCCCTATATGGAATTCCTGAAGTAAGTCTCTCCAGTCACATCTTAAATTTTGCTCCTAATTTCTGCTTCCAGGCTCTTTAATTCTGTCCGGTGTAGCTTGCATAGCTATTCACCAGAAGCCTAACAAACCTTCTTCTTCCCAGTGAGCAAGGCCCCTCTGCCATCATGCCATCTGGCAATATTTTTTTCTTTTTTTGCAAGAAGACATATTTGGGAGAAATTTAGGAACTTTATGATTTGAATACACTATTATAGCCAACACTTTCAGAAAAATATTTGATCACTATCAAGGAAAGTAGTGATAAGGAATATATTCTAAATGTTCTAAACAAGCACCACATATACTCACCAGCAAACTGGTATTAACTGAGCAGCACCTAAGTGGACACATAGGTACTACAGTAATAGGGTGTTGGGCAGGGGGGAGGGGGGAGGAGGGTGGGTATATACATACATAATGAGTGAGATGTGCACCATCTGGGGGATGGTCATGCTGGAAACTCAGACTTGTGGGGGGTGGGGGGGAAAGGGCATTTATTGAAACCTTAAAATCTGTACCCCCATAATATGCCTAAATAAAAAAAAAAAGAATTAAGAGGCTGAAAAAAAAATAAATAAATGTTCTACAATTGTCATTCATGTGACTTACACTGTTGGAGCCCTGGTATTCATTGTTTTATTCATTACCATCTAGAGATATTAACTGGACTTTTTGTCTTTTTAGATTCCTTTACCCGAGGCACATTACCAGGGTCAGCAGCGCAAATCATTACCACCACTGAAAATACCGAATCAGCTTTCCTTTACAGAAGACACGGTGTCAGAGTTGTTCCCCATGAGCCGACATAAGGTTCCTTTGAACTACGCGGAGCGCGGTTGTCCTGACGATTTATAGGCCTCTCCCGACACCTAGTGGGGAAACATATGCAGCACTACTCTGCAAGAGATGGTCCAAGGCCCTAGTCCCCAAACACAGGTGAATTATTATTATTCCTTTTTTTTTTTTTTTTTTTTGAGTCAGTGTCTCGCTCTGTTGCCCAGGCTAAAGTGCCGTGGCGTCAGCCTAGTTCAAAGCGACCTCAAACTCCTGGGCCCAAGCGATCCTCCTGCCTCAGCCTCCCAAGTAGCTGGGACTACAGGCATGCGCCACCATGCCCGGCTAATTGTTTCTATATATTTTTAGTTGGCCAATTAATTTCTTTCAATTTTTTTTTATTAGAGACAGGGTCTCGCTCTTGCTCAGGCTGGTTTCGAATCCCTTACCTTGAACGATCCACTTGCCTCGGCCTCCCAGAGTGCTAGGATTACAGGCGTGAGCCACCGCGCCCGGCCAAAGAACCAACTCTTGCTTTTGTTGATTTTCTCTATTGCTGTTCTTCTCTACTATTTATCTCCACGCTAACCTTTATTATTTTCTTCTTTCTTCTTTTCTAGCTTTGGGTTGAGTTTGCTCTTCTTTTTCTTTTTCCTCAAGGCATAAGTTATGTTACTGTTTGAGATCTTTTTTCTTTTGTAAATGTAGCCGTTCACAGCTATAAATTCTGGCACATTGTGTTTTCATTTTCATCTGACTCAAAGTATTTTCTAACTGCCCCTGCAGTGTCTTCTTCCGTTCACTGGTTATTAAGAGTGTGTTGGCTGTGAGGGCCCGCCTGGCCCGTGCGGGCGCCCAGGGTACCGGGGCAGAGACGCCGACGCGGCAACGAGCTGCAGCGCGGTCTCGGTCTCGGAGGGGCCCCACCTCAGCCACAGCGTCCGACTGCTCGGAGGGTTTCTGTGGGAGACAAGTTGCTTGTTAAAGAGGTTGCAGAACTTGAAGCTAATTTACCTGGTACATGTAGAGTGCTTTTTCCTGATCCAAACAAGCTTCATTGGTTTCAGCTAACTGTAACCCCAGATGAGGGTTACTACCAGGGTGGAAAATTTCAGTTAAAGCTGAAGTTCCCGAGGCGCACAACATGGTGCCTCCCGAAGTGAAGTGCTCCGCCAGGATTTGGCTCCCGGCGCCACAGAGACAGGCGAAATTTGTCTGAGCTTCCTGAGGGAACGCTCGATTGACGGCACTGGCTGGGCTCCCACAAGGACACTGAAGGATGTGCTTGGGGATTACACTCTTTGTTTGCTGATCTTTTGAATTTTGATGATCCACTGAATATTGAAGCTGCAGAGCATCATTTGCGGGACAAGGAGGACTTCCGGAGCAAAGTGCACGACTACCGCAAGCGTTACGCCGGGTGATGAAGGGGAAGCGGGCAGCCCCACGGACTGTGTTACCGTCTGTCCCTAACGAGAAACAGCAAGAGGCAGCCCGCCTCTCCCCCGTCCTCACGCTCCCTCTCAGTCCCACTAGAGTGTCCCAGCCCTCTGACCATGTTGTCCTGAAGAAGACCATCTTCATGACTGCCCATTGTAGGTGGAGAATGCCACATACATACAGCAAGAACATGTAAAAAAAAAAAAGTGTGTTGTTTGATTTCTGTGTTTACAAATTTTTCAGTTTTCTTGTTATCAATTTTTAGCTTTGTTTCATTGTGATCAGAGAAGATAGTTTATAAGATTTCAGTCTTTTAAAATTTATTTATTTATTTGAGACAGAGTCTCACTGTGTTGCCTGGGCTAGAGTGCCGTGGCATCAGCCTAGCTCACAGCAACCTCAAACTCCTGGGCTCAAGCAATCCTCCTGCCTCAGCCTCCCGAGTAGCTGGGACAACAGGCATGCGCCACCATGCCTGGCTAATTTTTTCTCTATATGTTTAGTGGGCCAATTAATTTCTTTCTACTTTTAGGAGATGGGGTCTCGCTCTTGCTCAGGCTGGTTTCAAAATCCTGACCTTGAGCGATCCACCCGCCTCTGCCTCCCAGAGTGCTAGGATTATAGGCGTGAGCTACCATGCCCCGCCAAGTCCTCTATTTCTTTATTGATTTTTTGTCTAGATTTTATATCCATTATTAAAAATGGTGTATTGAAGTTTCTAAGTATTGTTGTAGAATCATCTGTTTCTACTTTCAATTCCGTCAATGTTTGCTTCATGTATTTTGGGGCTCAGTTGAGTGGTGTGTATATTTTTATAATTGTTATATCTTCTTGATGAACTGACACTTTTATCAGTATGTAATGCCCTTCCTTATCTCTTGTAAAAGTTTTGTCTTTAAGCCTTTTGCTCAATATTAGGATCGCCACACTAGCTATTCTTTTAATTACTGTAATATTTACAGTATGGAATATCTTTTTCCACTCTTTTTTTTAATTTTTTTTTGTTTTTTGAGACAAAGTCTCACTTTGTTCCCCAGGCTAGAGTGAGTGCCATGGCGTCAGCCTAGCTCACAGCAACCTCAAACTCCTGGGCTCAAGCAATCCTGCTGCCTCAGCCTCCCAAGCAGCTGGGACTACAGGCATGCACCACCATGCCCAGCTAATTTTTTCTACATATATATTAGTTGGTCAATTAATATCTTTCTATTTATAGTAGAGACGGGGTCTCACTCTTGCTCAGGCTGGTTTCGAACTCCTGACCTTGAGCAATCTGCCCGCTTCGGCCTCCCAGAGTGCTAGGATTACAAGCGTGAACCACTGCGCCCTGCCTCTCGTTGAGTTTTAAGAGTTCTTTGTATATTGTGGATAATAGTCCTTTAGCAGGTATGTCTCTTTATTATCTTTTTTTTTTTTTTTTTTGGAGACAGAGTCTCACTCTATTGCCAGGGCTAGAGTGCCATGGCATCAGCCTAGCTCACAGCAACCTCAAACTCCTGGGCTCAAGCGATCCTTCTGCCTCAGCCTCCCAAGTAGCTGGGACTACAGGCATGCGCCACCGTGCCTGAATAATTTTTTTCTATATGTTTTTAGTTGGCCAATTAATTTCTTTCTATTTTTTTAGTAAAGACGGGGTCTCGCTCTTGCACAGGCTGGTCTTGAACTCCTGACCTCAAGGGATCCTCCTGCCTTGGCCTCCCAGAGTGCTAGGATTACAGGCATGAGCCACTATGCTTGGCCAGCAGGTATGTCTTTTGCATATATTTCTCCCAGTCTGTGGCTTGTATTTTCATTCTCTTGATAGTGTATTTTGCTGGGAAGAACATTTTATTTTAATGAAGTCCAACTTATCAATTCTTTATTTCATTGATTGTACCTTTGGTGTTGTATCTAAAAAACCATCACCAAACCCAAGGTCATCTATATTCTCTTCTATGATCTCTTCTAGGAGTTTTTCTTTATTTTACATTTATGTCTGTGATCAATTTTGGGTTTTTTGTGTATGCTGTAAGGTCTGTGTCTAGATTCTTTTTTTTTTTTTTTTTTTGCATGTGGATGTCCAGTTGTTGCAGCAGCATTTGCACTACCTTTTCTCCACTGTATTGCCTTTTCTTCTTTGTTAAAGCTCAGTTGATTATATTTTTGTGGGTCCATTTCTGGGCCGTCTTTTCTATTCCATTGATCCATGTACCCATCTTTCACAAATACCACACCGTCTTGATTATGGTAGCTTTATAGTAAGTCTTTTTTTTTTTTTTGAGACAGAGTCTCGCTTTATTGCCCAGGCTAGAGTGAGTGCCATGGCGTCAGCCTAGCTCACAGCAACCTCAAACTCCTGGCCTCAAGCAATCCTGCTGCCTCAGCCTCCCAAGTAGCTGGGACTACAGGTATGCGCCACCATGCCCAGCTAATTTTTTCTATATATATTAGTTGGCCAATTAATTTCTTTCTATTTATAGTAGAGATGGGGTCTCGCTCTTGCTCAGGCTGGTCTTGAACTCCTGAGCTCAAATGATCCGCCCACCTCGGCCTCCCAGAGAGCTAGGATTACAGGCTTGAGCCACCGCGCCCGGCCT
>VSMD01039779.1:7637-38381 GCA_008750895.1 Mirza zaza
AGGGGAGAATAGGCTGGGGTGTATCTTTAGTCTCTCTGGCATCAGTGGAAGTCTCCAGGTTTGACAGAGGAGCCAGTCAGTTCTGGGAGGCAGATGGTCACCTGGGACTTGTCCACTCGTGGGGGAGAGTACAAGGCAAGAGAAGCAGTGACAGCAAGCCTTGGAAATCCTCACTACCTGTCCCTGTGTCAAAGACGGGCTTATGCAAATCTACTCAGCCTACGCAAAGGGGAGTTGGGGTTTAGGTCTCTCCAAAACCCATACTCTTTAACTGTGGCAGCATCTGCCTACCTGGCACCCTGCTTTCCCCACATACAAACCCCAAATCTAACCATAGTAAGTCTGTAAGAGTTCTTGAACTTTTAGAGCCAAATGAAAGTAAAAACTTGTAGTTAACATGAGTATTTACTTATGTGAATTCAGCATTTACTAGGTGCCAGGCACAGTCCCAAGTGCTTTATAAAGTATGTACTATGACCATTCCCATTTTACAGATGAGAAAATAGGTTTGGAAAGGTTAGGCAACTTGTCCAAAGTCATGTGCTAATGAGTTCAAATTTGTATTTGAACTCACCTGGACTGACCCCAGAACCCATGTTCACAGTGTCTCGTGTTCTTCTGCCTGCCTCTACTATTCTATGTCATCGGGTATCTGGTACTGAGGTAGGCTCTGCCTGAAGCCCAAAACCCAGAGAAGTGTGTCCCTGTCCTCAAGATGCTTCCAAAAAGCTTACAGGCTCCTTTAGAAAGCAAGACTAATGTAAATGAAGTAATTAGAAAAGCTTAGCAGACAGCCTGTAATTAGCTGTAAATGTAGTATCCCCCACGGCTAAGAAAAGTGCTTCCTGGTGAAGGCCATGAGACCTAACCCCTGCCTTGAGAGCTATAATCACTCTTCTAAAAAATCAGAATCTAGGTCAGCTGGGCCCTCGCCTGCATTCTGGTACTGTAATTCTCTCTCCCAAGGAATCCCACCTGACCAAATGGGATATCCATAAAATAGCTATTTAAAAAATGCATTGTATGTACAGTTTTTCCCATTTTTCTCAAACTAATGTGAAAATATTTTGAACCTCTCTTTAAAAGTTTCTGGTTCTCACACAGCACAAAAGCCCTAAATGTGGACTTTGGCCTTTTGCCCCATGTTCTCTGCTGGATAGTAATGGAAAACTCGATCCCTAGAGCAAGGGGAACATTAGAAGTCCAAGCTTGTTCACATTTCTATCTCTGTGAAACAAACCATCCAAAATCCCAATGACTTAAACAGCAACCATTTTATCATCTTTCACAGTTCCTCTAGGTGACAAACTCTTAGCTGGATGAGTGTATTTGTTTGCTAGGGCTGCATAACAAAGTACTACAGGTTACAAAGTAAAGTAACATAAACAACAGAAATATGTATTTTTTATAGTACTGGAGGCTAGAAGTCCAAGGCCAAGGTGTTGACAGGGTCAACATGACATCAAGCCTTCAGTTTATTTCTAGTGGTCCAAACACTCCCACTTTGTCAGTATGGATCATTTCTTCCTAATTTGGCTGCTGGAAGCCATTCTCAACACCTTGCTTTTTCATCAGCACCACTGCCAACAGCCAGTTACCAAACCTTGAAATTTCCAGAATCTTTCCCCTCCTCTACGTGTCCAATGTCCCTGCCCAAATGGAAGATTTCACCATCTCTCACTTGGAATACTGATTGCCTCCCCTTAGCCCTTGGAGTGATCCACCTAAAAATCAAATCTAAGCTTGATGTTATTCCCTTCAGTCATGTCTGTAGTTCCCCAAAATCTACGAAACAGAGTCCAAAGATTCTTAACAAAGGTGCTCCATTAGCACTCACGGTCCTCCACACATGCAGGCCCTGCCTGCGTCTTCAGTCTCCTGTCTCTTCATTCACTCTTGCACATCATACGGCTGTCACCACAAATTCATCATTGTTTTTCCTTTGCTATTTGGCTGAAGCAAGCCAGGTGTCATCAAAAAGGTTCTACTAGGATGCTCCATTCCTGGTCTTTGGCTGGAAAGAGAATTTTCTTGGGGCTTATTTTGTCTTTGCCTATTGGCAGTGCCAGGTTGCAGGCTCCTCCTACACCCTGCAGTGTGGAAGAGATTGGAGACAAAAAGGAAACCTGGGGAACTTGCCACTGCGTTGTTTCTCAAGTCCTGAGGTTCTGAGGCAGTTCACATTTTTCCTCCCACTGTTTAGAGTCTTCGTGCATTTAATGTGTTACATCCAGGATTTTTTTATTTCTAAGAGGGAGAACTAGTGAAAAAAGGGGCTGTTTGATCTTGGCCAGAATTGGAGTCCATCAATTAAGCTTTAATGAATGAGGTTGTTTGAGAAATACTTAGAGACCAGTATTTTGAAGGCTATATACTTCTCTATTGTGGAGAATGTTAAAAGAGGGGTTTCTCAGGGGAGCCCTGCTTAGGGCTTCTGGGATGAACTCTAGATGTCAGAGCGGTGAAAGTTATTCTCTAACAGCTCCCACACAGGAGTTTCAAATGGTGGGACACAATAAAAACCTGTAAAATTGAGCACAGGTTGAAGAGTCTGTGGAGAGGTAGGTTGGGATTAATCAAATTGTCTTATATAAGGCTACTTCCAGAGAGCAGCACCACAGCAATCAGTCCTACCTTTAACTAAGATAAAAATAGCACTAGGATGTCCCCTAGATGAGCTCTATTTACTCCTCTTGTGAAAAGGAGGTCAAAAACATCTTCAGAGGGACAGTTGAGGTCCTCAAATAATAATAGCCACATATCACTAATAGAAGAGTCTTCAAACTGATATATTTGGACAACACTATGGAACAGCTCTTATTTGGACAAGAAAACAGAAGCTATGGGACCAGGCCAGGACAGCCCAGGGTGGGAAGGCATGGTTTGGGAGATCACTTGCTCAGACTTTAGTATGGACTGTCTCCGTGATCCCTCCTTCGACATCTGAGCCCATGTCCTACGGCTGGAGTGGCTTGTTGGGAAGGATGGGAATGGGAGGAGTTAGTTGATGAGCACTTAGAGATGGCATGGTCACCATATCCAGATAATCAAAGGCTGCTAAGACTCCACCTGACTTTTTAGCAAAGGACCTAAGAGTTTTCAGGTGGAGAATCATCCTCAAGAATATTGAATTAAAATGGAGCACAGTGGTTCATCTGAGATTTCCCCTTTAAATCTCATATTAGAGTTATAAATATAACCATGGTTCTGTGAATTCACAGATTCTGCTTCTGACAACATGTTCCCTTTAATATTCCTCATCTACCCTGAGATGTATTAATTTATCACACATATACCTATAGGACCTCTATCCTATAGTCTTATTGCAGACTGACTGAGATAGCCTAAATGTGGTGAGGGAAAAATTCATAGAGCTGGAGAGTATGGTCTAATACTACATTTTCCAGGGGAAGAAACTGAATGGCAAAGTGAATTTCTTAAGGTTATTCAATTGGTCAGTCCCATCTTAAGCACAGGCCCACCCATTTGAATTATCAACCCTTCTAGACCAAGAAACATGGAGCTTTCTCCTCTTTCTTATTCCTGAACCTTTTTAGTGGTTTAGCATGAGATGTTGACATTTCATAACAGCATTTGAAGAATTCTCTGTTAGTCTGGAAATGGGAAACATACTAATGAAAAAAAGTGTGTGTGTGTGTATATATTATATATGAATAATTGAGGAGTCAGGCCACTTGTCAGCAAATGGTAGACAAGTAGAACAGACAAAAAGCACATGGGAAACCTCCAGTCATAAAGAATATTTTCTGAGCAAAACAGAAACTCATTCTTCCCTACAGCAACCACCATGGGGAGGGAACTTCAGAATCCACCTGGGCATCTAAGAGGCAGATGTTGAGCTTATCTGCAGCGGCTCCAGGGCCCTGGGGTAACTGACACAAGCAGAAAAGGGGGAGGAGTTAGTCCTAAAACTGTAGCTGGAGTAACAATTTGCTTTTGCATTAGAAGTGAATTGCTCCTTTACCAGGCAGAAACAGAGCTGTCGTGCACAAAGAGAAGAGAGTTCGTTCCCCAAACATATAACTAGTGGATGAGCTTTACTGGGCTTTGTGTTTTGGTTGTTGTTTGTTCGGCTCAATATGGTTTAAAGCCATAAGCACTGGTGAAAGAATTTACTGTGGGCAGGTCATTCTCATCGTTGGCCACACTTCTCTCACTTGGTCAAAGGTTATAAAACACTTTTTTTTAAGAGTTATAAAAGGAATCGAATTAGATAAAAACATGGATTTGCTCACTGACCACATGCAAGACACAGTGTTTCTTACTCTGGGAAATATGAAGATGAATTCAACGGGCATTCTGCTTTTGAGAGCTACAGTTTGGAGAGGGAATCAGGTGGCACACACAATTAGTTTTATCACCAGGAAGAAAGTGAAAAGTGATGATGTGAGATGAAGGACAAAGGACTAGGAAAGCACAAAGGAGAGTTTACTCCTAACACAGAGGAGAATCAAGGAGAATCTGCGTTTTTAAAGGAAAAGACATTTTAGCTGGGCCTGAGACACTATGTTCCAGCAGGGGCGAGGAGTAGGCAAAGGGCTGAAGAAAGTCACCTTGGATCTGGAACAATGAGTACTTCAGTAGCCACAAGAGGGAAAAGGAAACAGGGTTAGTAAGTTTCTAGAATATGGCTAATCACCAGAAGGAAGATTTAGTTGTTGTTTTCGTTGTTTGTTTGCATTTGCTTTAAATAAGTCTTAAATTCTCATTCTGCTTCCCTCCCTCCGGATTGCTCCGGAGAGGGGAGGGGGTAATCCAAGACCAGCAGTGCTTCAAGCTGTCCTCACTCATCTCTAAGAGCATTTCAAGACCTTTCCTTTTATAGGATTTGACTTTCTTTGTTCTGAAGGTGAAAAATGTGCCAGCTTTGAAATATTTCACCCATGTCAGTCTCTTTAACACATTAACTGCCATGTGAGTTGTATTTAACTCTCGCCAGTTTTGAGCCCATAGCCTCATGAAGCATATGTAACTCACACGTCTCTTCACCATGGGAGCTGAGAGAACTGTTTTTCAAGTTGCATGTAACTCACGCACAGGAAATAAAAAATAACAAATTTTTCACTCAATTAGAAAGGATCATTTTGTTTTTGAAGTTTTTATTCTATTTTTGTAATAAAACACTGTGGCCCCAAAGGGAAAACATTTTTTTTTCTAGTGTGGCAATCAATGTGTTAAAAGTCTATTTTGATTTTTATTTTCCTGCCTGCATGTCATGGGCCCCCCTCAGCTTTTCTGGGTCTCTTCCACTACTTCATCACAGAAGCACTGAAAGGACCAGCTTCACAAGGTTGCTAAGGTGGGAGGAGTGGGCCTTTGTGGTGTCTGAGGTGTCTGCTGGCTGTGGCCGAGGGTGGCAGTGGTTTCCCCACAGGCAGCTTGGGCGTGGGAGTTGGCAGCGGCAGGAGGGGAGAATATCTGAACAGGGTGGGGCCACCAAGTTCTCTTCCACTTCCCAGGACGGCTCCTCACCCCTCTTATCCCCTCTGTTCCTCAACCAGCAAACAGAGGAGAGGAGAGTGCAGTTCCACGGTATGATCCCAGATCTGCTCAAACTGTAGGTTTCCCCTCCTCCTGCTCCTTCTCCTCCTCCTCCTCTTCCTCCTCCTTCTCCTCCTCCTCCTCCTCCTCTTCCTCCTCCTCCTCCTCCTTGTCCTCTGTAGTAGACGATGCTGTGAGGGAAGAGCTCTCTGACCCAAACGTTTTCATAGAATGAATCTGAGGAAGACTAAGCTTATGAACACAGATGAGCCCACGAGGAACCTAGTTCCAGATGAGAAAGAAGTCCCTGCAATGTTTGGGGACAGCTGGAAATGACCTATTCCAGATCTTAGTGACAGAACTGGACTCCTTCACAGCTGTTATCTGGATTCAGGAACCAGACTCTGAGACTAAGTAATGGGAATATTCTGTTTCTGGCAACAGAACAGGTTGAGGAGACAAAACACACACTTTTTATACAATGGGTGAAACACAGAGCTCACCGGTGAACGCTGACCACATGGAAATGCCTCCTAAAAGAATGGAGACCACAGAGTAGAAGTGAGAAACAGCTGTGGTTCTGAGGAATTCAATTTTCCTTGTGGTCCTGTGGCACTCACTCTGCATAGTAGACAAGGCGGTACTGCTGCAGACCCTGTCTGGAGTAATGTCTCCTTTATAAGAATGGATTTAGACTCTTCAAGGACAGAATGACCTTCCTTTCCCTCAGGATCTTATGGAAGAAAACCCCCACAGAGCTTGTGGAAATGCACCCTGGAAGACACTGTGGATGTCCTATATTGGTGTTATTTAATACTCAACAACCTAGACTTGGAAAAGTTGAAAATAAAAGGAGTAATAGATGCATATCAATATTACGCATTGTGAATAAATATGTATGTTTTCCTACATACATATACAAATACAAATGTGGCAAGACTATAAAGCATTCAAGAAATGATAAACATTAAGTTCACCTATAGGGATAAATAACCTAGTAACTTCCAGGGCTGGCAGGAGATTGATTAAATCAAGAAAGAATACACAAGAGGCTTTCATTGCATCTGAAGGATTTTCTTTATTAAGCTGCCTGGTAAGTATATGGGTGGTTATTATATTATTGTCTATATGCCTGAAGTGAAATGCTCTTTTGAACATTTGAATACTATTCTTAAAAAAAAAAAACAGCATTCTTGAGGTATAGTTCACATACATAAAATTTACTCATTTAAATTATACGTTTCAATGCTTTTTATTATAGTCACAAAGTTGCCAAACCATCACCACAACCCAATTTTAGAACATTTTCCTCATCCAAAAAGAAAGAACATACCCATTAGCAGTCAATTCCCAGCCCTGCCGCCTACCTCCAGCCCTACTTTCTATGTCTGTAAATTTACCTATTCTGTACAATTCATGTAAATAGAATCAGACAATATGTGTCCTTTTGTGAGTAGCTTTTTTCACATAACATGTTTTCAAAGTTCATCCATGTTGTAGCAAGTTTCAGTATTTCATTCTTTATGCCTGAGTAATATTCCATTGTATAGATATACTACATTTTGTCTATCCATTTATCAGTCAACAGACATTTGGGTTGCTTCCACTTTTTTGCTATTATGAATCATGCTATTATGAAGATTTGTATACAAAGTTTTGCGTGAACATATGTTTTCATTTCTCTAGGGAGTCAAATCCTACTATCTCTAAGAGTAAAATTTCTGGATTCTAATCTATAATAACTCTATTTTTAAATTTTTGAGAAACTTCTAGACTGTCTTCCAAAGTGGATGCATCACTTTACATTCTTACCAGCAACATATGACTTTTTCTCTAGTATCAGACCAAGCTGTGAGTTTAATAAGACTATGAGGTTCCCAATTTCTCCACCAATCCTCACCAATGTTCCTTATTGTCTTTTTTATTTTAGTCATCCAGTGTGAAGTGGTATCTCATTGTAGTTTTGATTTACAGTTCCCTAATGACTAATGAGTTGAGCATCTTTTAATGTGCTTATTGGCCATTTGTATATAATTTTTGGAGAAACATCCATTCAAATACTTGGCCCATACTTAATTGGGGTTTTTGTCTTTTGATTATTGAGTTGTGAGAATAATTCACATATTCTAGAAGCAAATCCCTTATCAAATATATAATTTGCAAATATTTTCTACTGTTCTGTGGGTTGTCCTTTCACTTTATCAATGACTGGTATCCTTTGAAGCACAAAAGTTTTTTATTTTGATGAAGCCCAGTTGATCTATTTTTCTTTTGTTGTTCATGCTTTTGATGTCATATCTAAGAATCCCTTACCTAAGTTGAGATCATAGATATTAACTTCTATGTTTTCTGCTAAGACTTTCTTAGTTTTAGCTCTTACACTTAGGTCTATGATCCATTTTGAGTTAATTTTTGTGTATAGTGTACACTAAGGATTCAAAACCTTTCTTTTTGCATATGAATCCAGTTGTTCCAACCCCATAACATTCTTTTCAACAAAAGGAGCTTTCTCTTTTTTCTGAAGCTTTTTTTAAGAACATAGTCATATTGGATTGGGGCCCTCCCTAAAGATCTCAACTTAACTAAATCATCTGCAAAGACTCTATTTCCAAATAAAGTCACCTTCTCAGGTACTGGGGGTTAGGACTTCAACATCTTTGGGGAGGCCCAATACACTCCATAACAGTAAGTATATATATCTTGTAGAAATGTGGCACTATTGTGTTCTGAAAGGATGTACTATTGCAGTCATAGGGTAAGGCCACAATGGTGTGAATGGGGATGGAGTCACCACTAAAGGAAGAAGATACTACACTCATCAGTTATCTTTAAAAGTAAAAGATGGAAACAGAAAATGGAGAAGACAGGCCTGAATTGGGTTTCAAAATGAAATTCCTTCCTCTCTCTGAGCCTTGACTGGAGCCTAGCCATCGGAATTGAGACACATGTGAGGTGTTTTTGAGTGGGGAGAAAACCTGGCCTTTTCCTTAAGGGTAGAGGGGAGGATGGCCTGTGAGCAGAAGGCAGTCCTATGGAGGCCAGAAGAATTGGCTGGAGACTAGTGCTCCAAGAGCAGCCATATCTAGTGCCAGTTGTAAGCTATTCTCTGTGTGGAAGTCCCTCTGCAATTCCCAGCCTTAAGCAAAGTCTTATTAAACTCACAGCTTGGTCTAATATTAGAGAAGTTCATGCTTGGACTACAGTGCTAAAAGCAGGCAGAGGAATGGTGGTGGATACCCTACCCATCGGTATGTCCAAGAACCAAAAATTGCAGGTGATGGTCTACAATCATATTGGTTAAGTCACCCACAGTAGCCCAGGCTGACATAGGAACACTTGTGTGAAGCCCCCTGAGAACTCCCAAATAACAGAATCTGGATATTTCTACTGAAATGACCTAGTTTGTACCAACTTTCTACTGAGATATTCAGGTTACTTATAAGCATTGCTACTGACAGCTCAAATCACGGAAATTAGTTATCATTTTAGAAGCTGCTATAAATCATTAAAACCACATGCTTAAAGACAAGTTCCTTAAAGAAAAGAAAGATAGACATTTCCAAGAAACAAAACTAATCATTTTGTAATCGCCCACATTATTATGGTAACATTACAGGTATTTAGCGGTCAGCCTTTCTTTAACTCTTAAAAATGAATATAATTGAGACCAGGGACCACACTTTGAAAACCACTACTGGAGAGAACTTTGCCACTAAATGTGTAGCATCTTGAGATTGAGGGACACCTGTCCCCGGCATGACAGTTCAGAACCTATTCAGACCAGCTCATGCAAAGCTACCTAAGTCATTGCTGTCCTACCTTGTCTCCCATGCTGGGGCGAGTCTTGTCTGGAAAACACAGCTGAGCACTCTGCCTTGTATTGTGACTGATTTGCTTCAAGTACTTTGGGTGAAAAAACTCCGTGGGATTTTCCACTTCGGCATGTCTGTCTGGTCTTTTATTTCTCTAACTGACCCTAACATTTATATGTATCATGAAAGTAACCAACCAGGTGATACCAACAAAAATCCATACTATACACATTCTTAGTTATGAAATATTAGAATTTTTTTAAATTAGGAAAATAAAAAGGGCATCTGAGATCACCCCTTCTCTTCAGTATAGTAGATGAAGTTCTGACCAGCACAGAAGACAGAAAAATAAAACAAAATATAAGTATTTGCTGAAAGTCCATCTTCTAGGCCATCTCACTGGGAGAACTGCAATGTCAGTATTTTTGGATCTTTCCTCTTGAACTGATTCGATTCTCAGAGAGGAATATTCTAAACAGGGGGTAGGAAGAGCAAAGAGGGGTGGATGTCCCAGCACTCAGTGTGTCAATCCTCTTCTTCCCAGGACTCACTAGAACCTTCACATTTGCCTCTCATTCCCTAGTTCCAAGAGCCTCTCTTCACTTTAATAAGCAGCTCCATTTTGGGCAGGAGAGGGCAGTGGATCAGGTCTTGCTCAAAGATCAAACCACCATCACCATCCTCCACATGATGGCTACCCCTCCTCACCAGTTCTGGAGCAACATGGCACTACTTGACCCTTAATTTTTGAGGATTCAGCAGCACAAATTGTAATGCATGTCTGCTTCCCCCGGGGGGCAGTAGTGGGCTAGAGCACTCCTGGGCTGCATTTGGTGGAGAAGCCATCCTCTTTCCTGGACTCTTTCCAGGTGTTTGCTGTTGTGAATATTCTGGGACATATTTCCTAGTACACATGTGAGGAAGCTTTGTTTTGAAAAGACCTTTAGGAGTTGGGGCCAAACTTTTTCAAAGTGGTTTTACTAATTACAGAATCATCAGCAAAGTAAAAGAAATCCTGAATGTCCACGTTTTCTCCACACTTAGTATTTAGACTGGACGGATTCTAATACCCAGGCCTTGCGTACACTTAATTGTGGGTCAGCGTTTAAAATAAGCCATAAATAAGTAGGACACCCTCTCTCTGCACACCCTACCTAACCAAATTCCTTGCACACATGTCGACACACATGCCTGTGTGCAAGGTTGAAGGCTCTGCCTGACACAACCAGCGTGAACTTCCTTCCAGAATAACCAAGGGTTATTCTTCCAGAAATAAAAATGTGAAACTGAAGCCCCTGGGACTTACAGTTCGCAACGGCGGCTGCGCGCAGTGCTCTCTGGTGTCTGTAGTCAAAGGTGCTCTCTGCGCAGGCAGATGCTAGTGCTACACGGACCTTTCCTCTTGCTCTTGGAGGTGGCATCAGAGGCGGCGGTATCCCAGGCAGCGGTGTAGGGCTTGTCCATGACCTTCACCTGGAAGGAGTGGGAGCAGCTAGACTGACCCGAGGGGACCTTGTGCCAGGAGGTGACACTAGAGACCTGCAGATTCCTGGTGACTGGGGCGTGCACACCAGAGTTGATCTGCCAGAGAAAGCACCAGTAAAAGGCAGAGAAGAGAGACCAAAAGGTCCTCCAGGTTGGGGTGAGTGAGGGATCGGGAAGAGTGACTGGAAATGCAGAAAGGGCACTTGGGGCCAGTTACCCTCTTGCACAAGGAGACCCACCTTAGAAAGATGAGCCCTAAGTGTAGCATGTTGGGGACAAATGATAGTCTGTGCTTCAGGGTTTTACAGGAGCAAGTCTTGGCAGGAGATACTCTCCATGAATGTGACTCACAGGAACCGAGTAAAGACAACTTGATTCCTGAAGGGAAGACCCTCTATACGTGCAAGGAATGTGGGAAAGAGTTTAACAAGAACTGCCGCCTTGTTCAACATCAGCACATTCACACTGGAGTGAAGCCTGATGAATGCCAGGAATGTGGGAAAGCCTTTTGTGAGAAGGTAGACTTCATTCAACACGTGAAGATTCACATTGGGGAGAAGCCCTATAAGTGCATGGCATGTGGGAAGGTCTTCAACGTAGGTCGCTCCTCATGTACCACCACTGGATTCACACTGGAAAGAAGCCCTATGAGTGCAGTGAATGTGGAAAGACCTACAACTACCACTCTGTTTTTGTCCAGCATCATATGACCCATACTGGACAAAAACCCTTTGAGTGCAAAGAATGTGGGAAAGCCTTTCACTACAACTCTTCCTTAATCTGACACATGAGGATTCACACTGAAGAGAAGCCCTACAAGTGCAGTGAATGTGGGAAGACGTTTACCTACCATTCTGTTTTTTTCTGCTGTTTTTTTCCGTAGTATGACCCATATTACAGGAAAGCCCTACGAGTGTAAAGACTGTGGGAAAGGTTTTTCCTACAGCTATTCCCTCACTCAGCACACAAGGAGTCACACTGGAGAGAAGCCATTGGAGTGCTTCAAATGTAGAAAGGCCTTTGCCTACCATTCTGCTTTTGTCCGCCATAATAAGATCCACACCAGAGGAAAAAACCTTTGAGTGCAAAAGATGTTGGAAATCTTTTTGTGACATTTTTTCTTTCCTTTAACACATAAGGAGCTTCACACTAAAGAGAAGTGCTCTGAATGCAGAGTGTAGGACAGCCTTGACCTGTAGCTCTTCCCTCATTCAGCATTGAGGAATTCATACCAGAGATTAACTCTGTGAGACGTGAGGGAAGGCCTTTTGCAAATGGGCTCATGTTGGTTGACATCTGAGAACTTAAGCTAGGAAAAGACATTTTGACTAAAACTAGTGAGGAAAACCTTTTGGCCACAGGAAATATCTTCCTCAGCATCTGAGAATTTATCCAGGAGAGAAACCTATTAGTTATTGTGCACTTAAAAGAACCTCCAGTTGCAACTGGAGTAACATAGGTTACATCATTAAGCTATCCCAGGAGTATTTTAAGAAAACAAAGCAAAACAGAACAAGTAGGAATGGAGCTGTAGAAGAGAAAAACAAATTCATGCACAGCTTCTGCCAGACTTCTCTGAAAGCCAAGCCTATAAAATTTAGAATTTGGTTCTTTATTTGGTGGATGTCTGAAAGGTAAAAGGGCCTTGCTTCATTATTTGTTCTTTATGTATGTTCACTCCTAATGACAAGAGACTTGTCCTCTGTAAAGATTTATTGAACATATTCTTCGCTCTAAAACATTGTTTCTATTCTTGAGGAATATGTCTTTGTGAGAAATGTGAAAGCTTAAGTCATAAAATACTGGAAATTGTATGAAATTAGAATATAAAAATGCTGCCACAAAGAAGTATATCTATGCACATAAGGATCCATGTACAAATGGGCACATTTTACTCTATCATTTAAGACTATTTAAGGCTTTAATTTTTTAAAAAATCTCTTTCATGATGTGGTTTTGAACACCCAGAATTCTTATTTTTTCCTTGACCTTGATATTCTTGTTTGTTCTGATTCATTTTCTCAGGGACATAAGTATGATGGTGTAGCTGTGTTCCTTTCTTGGGCAAGCCTTGATTATTTCCTCTATGTTTTCTCAGCTTCTTTGGCCCTCTATCAAGGGAGCTCTCCAAGTCTATGGATCAGTTTTCTGGGGGTTAAACTAGAGCTAAAACAAACAAAACAAAACACAGTTTACTTAACCTAAAGAGAAAGAAAAAATTTTAATGAATATAATGTATTAAAATGTGAAACATGGATCCTTTAACATGTTAATTCAGTTTCTAGAAATCTTGAGAAATGTTCTTACAAAAATGCAGAGATGTGTGTGCAAAGAATAATCACTGCAGTTTTGCTTTTACATATGAAACATTGAAAACAACCTTAAGCCCCTCAGTAGGAAAATAAGTTATGGTACATCCGTTCTATGAAATACTATGGAACGACATGTCCTTTGGTACGTATGGTTATTGAAACATCTCTAAGATATAGTGTTAGGTAAAAGAACAAGATTCAGGAAGTAAAACTAGATCTAGAAGGTTAAACCTAAAACTGTTAACAGTGACTTTCTACTGGGAATGGGACAAACCAGGGCTGTAGGGAATGTTTGGTTTTTACTTTATATACTTCAGTATTGTTTATGTTTTTAAAAATAAAGAGCATGTATTATTTTTGCAATAAATGTTTAAACATTTTAATAAAGATGGCACCTTGGGATAAAAGTGACTTCTTAAGTTATTTCTTAAAAAGCATAAATTTTACAGGATTTTTTAAAGTCCTGGTCTTATTATGGCTTAAAAAAGTAACTGAGACAGAGGATCCAGAGCTACTTGGTCACATTTAAAAATGATAAGGTAGTTTAAAAATGATAAGCCAGCATATATGTAAAAGAAGGAATGTAAAAATGAGAGTTCAGCATAAGCTACTCTTCAATCAACATTTATTTCCTTTAAATTCCTAGTAATTTATAAATGCCCCTTTGCAAGTGGTTGGATTTGAGGTATCAGGTTTCCATGTCCTTGGAGTTGATCACAAGGAAAGCACCTTGATTTCTGTTAATGTCAATGCATTTTGTGTATGTACACATATACATTTGCTGGCCACAGCAATTTTCAAAATTTTGCTACTGAATGAATGTGGTCAGGTTATATGGGGCTTACTTTCAGACTTTGTGATACATGTTAGTCTTCTAAATGAAGAGAAGTTAGATGCATTTTTTTCCCAATGTAATATTCATGCCAAGTAGTCAGACCTATTTTCCACTAAGGGAAAACATGTTTGATATCTACAGATCATAACTTAAAATTTGCCTGTGTTCTCCTTCACAAAGTATGTGAATATTTGTTAGCATCATTTCATTCAGGAATCCTATACCATCAGAAATATATCCTCTGTTTAGAAATGAATAAGAAATGCAATTTTCCCACAAGCAAACCTGTAACTCCCAGGTAAAACTCTGTTCCGGCATTTTAGTTGTAGTTTGCCCAAAAAGAGTTGCCCCACCCAATGGATTTTGTGAGTTTTCTTCTCTTCTTTAGCAAGAGAAGTTAGTGGCTATGTCTTGATATAAGTAGATTCCAACCATTTGGGGTCAGTTTCTGAATGTGGACTGTGACTGAGAAGACGTTATTGGCTTAGGGAGAGAAAATGTCGCTTTGAGATCTCTTTTCTGCAAGAGTCATTGAGTGGTCTCTTGTCTAAGTGTAGACTAAGCAGGCTTCCTTGCCCCAGGAGAGATGAATGTAAGACCTTTAGCATTTCCTATTTTTTTAAAACCCTGCCTCCACTTGTTGAAGGCAGGTGGCCCCGGAGAAACAGGGACAGCAATTCTTCATGTGAGGGTAGTGATGGTGGTTGATGTGATCCACTGCTTCCTGGGAGGTCATGATTGTCACTCAAGAAAGTTATAATTTAAGAGACCCCAAGTGGGGTCTTAGTGTGATTATGCAATGATCTGCATTTGTCAGAGTGTGCTCATAGTAAACAAAAAATCCATGGAATATTTCAGGGCAAAATTGAATTGCAATTTGCATGGCAGGAAAAAGTAGCTGCCCTGGATGGTATAAACTGATGCAATTCCATTTCCCTCCACGTCTGGTATTAGAAGAAGTCCAGCCCACTTTGGTGTATGTGTCCAGTGTTGTAGGACAATTCAATCATGGGGCGGGCATGGGAACTCTCAGAAGGTGAGGCCAAGCTTTATGTACGGGAAGTCTGGGGGACCTGTGAGCACTCATGGGCTTAACTGGAAAAATAGGGAGGAAATGTCCATATTTAAATTACAAGTTTGTAGGGCAATTCATTCCAGTCATAGGTAAAAAGGCATTTTCTTAAAGCAAATAAACAGGCATTTGATAGCTGTAATTCTTTAGATATCACATTTGGCTTATTAAATATTTTTCAACGAAGGATTTTGAATGTATATCTCTCCTTTAATTTCCATTGCTGCTGCTGAGAATTAAGCTTTCTTCTCTGTGTAGGTCCTTTTAAAATCTATTTATCTTTGATATTCTATCATTTCAATATGATGTGTCTAGGTGTGATTTTCTATTAATAATTTATCCTGCTTGGCACTCATAAGGATTTCCAAATCTGAGGATTCCTGTATTTCCTCAATTCTGGAAAATTTTCATACATTATAACTTTTGATATGCATCTCCCTCATTATTTCTATTATTACTTTCTGTAGATTTACATTGTACCTTCTCCTTTTATCTTTCCTTTCTGTTAACTTCCTTCTGTATTTCCAATTTCTTTGTTCCTCCATGCATTTGGAGTAATTACTTCATATCTATCTTCCAGTTCATTAACTCTCTTTTCACCTGTGTAACTGAAACTTTTAAATGCCAGTGCTTATATGTTTTATTTCTACAAGTTCTAATTGGTTCTTTTAAAAAAAAATCAGCTCAATAATTTCTTATACTTTCAATAGTTCTTTTATTTTAGATATTGTATTCAATATTTCTAATATCTGAAGTTTTCACTGTTCTGATTCTGCTTCTTGATGTTTCCTTTGACGTCCTTTTGTGACATCTTGTTTTCTCATTTGTTTTGTGATTTTTATTTTTGAGATAATATTAATTGAAATTTTATCTTCAGAATTCTTTGAGGCTTGGAATTCTTCAGGGAGGATTTGTGTTTGCCCCTACCAGGCACCTGGAAGGGAGGATTTGTGTTTGCCCCTACCAGGCACCTGGCACCCCTACCCAGCTCAGGATATTTTGAATTCACAGCATGGGATTTCTCGGCTCATATAAGTAATGGGAATTCTATCCTTAAATTCAATGACAGTGCCTCGCTGTTACAAATTTCTCAGGAGAGATTTATCCTTCCCCGCATCCAAGGGGTAAGACAGACATTTATATTTACTGCACTTCCTTTGAGGGGCACTTTTTTCCTGTTTTCTTTTTTTTACTGAGGATGTCACCTTTTAGGAGCACCAGCTCTAGGCAAGAGTGTTTGATCCTATTTCCCACTTGCTTAGAATCTGAGATTTGTGTCCTCTCTCCCAAATACAGCTTTCCCTGTATTTGTGCTTTCTTGTCATTTTTGGCCTCTAAAAATTATCCTTTCTTGCCAATAAAACTATGCATTTTTTAAAATATATAATTTTTTCAAATTTTACTTTCTTTTTTAGGTGTTTTGCACCAGAAGGATTTTTTTTAATATCTAGCATTCATATCGCCAGAAACAGAGCTTCTATTTTTTCATTTATTAGCTATATCAAGTCTTCCTAGCCTTTTGAATTAAACCAAATGGCAAATTTTAACAAGAAAGAACCAACTGACATAGGTTTGCCAACTTTTTATTTTGCAAAATAACAATAACCGAAAAGAAAAAGGTAAAAACAAACAAAGAAAAAATACCTCCTACTCTCACCATCATTCCATAATAGAAAGTTAGAAAGATATAAGAGAAGCAGCCTTTAAATTAAATTTACTTTACTTCATTCCACATTATGCTGAGATTGGTGATAACTTTGTCATAGACTATCACTGGTCCATGGACTGGCATTTGGGAACCACTAAGCTGAGTTAGTGATTAGTAGGTCCCTCAAAGGGAGCGCAGTAAATACGAATGTCTGTCTTACCCTTGGGATGCTGGGAAGGATAAATTTCTCCTGAGAAATTCATAATAGTGAGGCACTGTCATTGGATTTAAGGATAGAGTTCCCATTACTTAATATGAGCGGAGAAATCCCATGCTGTGAATTTAAAATATCCTGGGCTGGGTAGTTCTTCCAGGTGCCTGGTAGGGGCAAACACAAATCCTCCCTGAAGGATGCACCTTGATTCGAAGCCTCAAAGAATTCATGAAGGTCAATCTATCTGAAAGTGTACTCACTATAAAATCTATTAATCGGAGAATCTAACCACCAACATCAAGCCAACTGCCAACTGGGCTAATGCCATGAAATTTACTTATTTGTAGTTGAGCAAAACTCCCAGTTTATAAAAGAGAGAAATAAAGTATTGGAGGTAAAGTCCAAATCTTGAGTCCTTCCTGTATTGGGAAAATAATTTTATCTTTTAGCCTCAGATTCTTCATCTGGGAGAACAATACATGACTCATATCGATATTTTGAGGACTAAATGGGAGATCTTATTGGGATTACTAACCTCTTTGTTTTCCCCCCTGTGCTAAAAAACAAACTAAATCCTCCCAAAAGGAGCAGCTACAAACTCCACACAACAAGGCTTTCTTTTCAACATGGCTGTAGAACAGGCAATGTGCCCAGTTGATTTCTACCATGGAGGAAGAAGCTTTGGCCAGCTAAGAATCCCAGGAGAATAAGTTTTGCTGACAAGAGGGATAACCACACCAAAATTTAAGCATGGAAGCTGCCAGTTCCTGTTGCAGTGCTTGGCACATTTAAGTGTTCGTTCAGTAGGTGAATGGGAAATAGGAAAACAAATCAGAGCTATATAAAAAATGAGCCACAAACTACAAAATTACCCTGTGTTCCACTTCAAGTCTTCCCCCTCTTCAGTCCTCTTCTCTTCCCCTCCTCCCTCTCCTTCCCACCATGCAGTGCTTCTCCAAAAAGTTCTGCACAATCCCAGAGGCAGAACCTGGCTTTGGGAGAAAACAGGCAGAATTAAATTCAAAACGCAGATCCATCCTTTCAGGGTCCACACAATCTGTGTACAAGTCTGTCATGCAATGACTGCTGTGCAGGGCTCCGTGGTGGCTCTGAAGGCCTTCAGGATCATCCGTCAACCATATAGAGGATGGCCAGCCACACGCTATGAATAGCAACCCTAGTTAACCTTCATTGAGCATTTTCATTATGCCAGGCTCTGTGCATGTTTTATATGTATTATCACATATGACTTTCAGAGAAACCCATCAAGTTAGGTACTATCATCACCCCTATTTTCTAGATAGTGAATCTGTAGCCTAGAAAGGTGAATTCACTTGCCCAAGGTCACACAGCCAATACTCTGCAAAATCCATGCTCTTAACTATGGCACTATATATAATACAGATTTTAAACCACTTCAAAGTCTTTGGCATGGGTTGTGTGTAAGCATATTCATAATGTGAATTTTCTTAAATCTATTCCCTCTGATTTTCTTATACCAGGATATAAGTTAAAAAGATAAATATGAAAAATGAAAACCAAGTTTAAAACCGAAAGCAGAATTTGAAGTGACTTGAGTAGAGAGAAAAGAACAAAACTGTTCTTCTTTATCATGTTGTCTTCTCCTTCCTCTATCTCAGTCCTATCCCTTTCTCTTCTTTATCACCACTACCCCCTGTTTGATTTAGTGTCATTTCTTGCCTCCACTACTATGGCAAAGGCTTCCCAACTGACCTCTTTGCATCCACTTTTGCCCACCCCCACTGCTCCCCTCCATCCTATCAATATTTCAAGCACTGACAGAATGCTTTAAAAATGGCCAGAGCAATTACTCAAACACTGATCTCGTTGTGTCCATCCTCCTGCCTAAAACCCTTCTCAATGGCTTTCGTTTACACTTAGGAGAAAGGCGAAAGGCCATAATGGGGCCAACAAGGCCCTCTCTATCCAGGCCCTGCCCACCCCTCCAGCCACGGCCACTTGTTACCTCTACTTCAGCCCCCCAGTTTGTGTCCGTCCTGTTCTCTCTGCCTGACCAGCCCTGCCCTCGCTTCTCCACCTGAGGAGTCTCACTCATCTATCAGACTGCTCGCCATTCCCCCACCTGGGCAGAGCTCGTGTGTTCCTGCTGCATGGCAGGGGCTCAGAAAATGTGGTTAAGTGAATGAAGGAAGGAAGGAATCTGTGGTGGTCCAAGTACCAGGTCTGTTGACATCTTGTTTTAATTTTGTATCGTCCTGAATGATGAGGCTGGAATTTTTTCACCTTCTGCCTCTGCCATGATTGGCTCAGGATCTGGCTCGGATCTGAGGCAGCAATGGGTCTCATTCCCAGTCTCAACAGAGAAGACAAGCAAGGCCTACCTCAGAAGAAAGCTGCTCAGCGAAGTAATCGCATTGAGTGATCTGTTCCTCTCAGGAAAGCTTGAGGCTAAAATCAACCAGTGACCAGGAGCCAGGAAGATACTGAGTGGTATGCATGGGCCCTCCTGATTGATCATTATAGCAATAGGCCAACATCATAACATCCAGCAGAATAAATTGGGATAGCCAGGTGGCCACTCCTGAGCTCCTGCTCTTGATACTTCAACTGCTTTCCCTGTGCACTGAGACTTAGCTGCCTGTCTGCACTCTGTACCTCCACCCCTCTTCTCACATCCCAGCTGCTCTCCTAATACTCTCTGATGGTTGCCTGGCCCTTCCCAAGACATCCTTGTCAACCTCATGGCTGTCTTTCTCCAGCTCCCACAATCTTTGAGAAGTCCCTAAATTCCCTCAAGTCCCCAACCCTCTAGGGCCAGCAGAATCTAATAATCCATCCCCAAGCCTCTCAACATATTAATTAAAGAGTAGGGATTGGGCATGGTCTTTCGGCTTCAAATCTGGTTAGATTCCAGAAAGGATATGGACCTGTGGCAGATACCATGATTGGCTTGGTTCAAATTTATTCTAACCTCCTCGTAATGTGTTTCCTGTTTTGGGCCAGAAAGTCAAAACTATGTTTCCTAAACTCCTTTGCAGGGAGGATTCTACAAAGACTCTCAAATACATTCAAAAGAGACTTGAATTCAGAACTGAATTAAGGGAGGAGGGAGACAGAGAACACATATGCATTTGCTGGCATGGATCGAGGCAGAGGCAGCATGTTCTGCAGTCAGTAGCTTCCTAATTCAGTAACCTCCTGCAGCAGAAATGCAATTTTCCTGATTATGAGTGAGGTTGTACAACTGTGGGGTCTGGGAGTTCTTAGAAGCTCATCTTAGAGACAGTTCTTCCAGCCCCTCAAATAACTTTATAGTCATTTAATATCTGGTAATAAATCCTTTTCTGCTTAAACTGGCTAGAGTGATTTCTGTTGTATGAAGCTTCCAGAAAGACAAGCCCTACAGAGAGAACAGTAGACCTTTGGGGCACTAGGCATAGACTTGCTCATTCTGCCTGGAGAGCTTATTCCAGGCCTACGTCATTTCTTGTCTGTGAGCATCAGTCTCTGGGCAGTACCCTTAAGACACCGTACCACACAGCACATTTGTGTCCAGCTTTCAGTGACACCAGGCTAAAGGATTATTCCCAGGAAGAGTGAGTCAATTCACACAGGGCCGGTCCTTATACTGAGGCCTCTAATTGCCTCTTTTGCTTTCCTTATTTACTGACTTTGCACTTCCCCTCTTATTTTTCCCATGAATCAGCATATAGACTCTCTCAAGGAACTCCTCATTATCCCTATTCTAGAGCCATAAAGCAAAGTTGTAGGCTACTTTTACCAATTGCATCAAACATAAATAGTTACTCTTAATGGCTCCATAGTATTCTGTATATACTCCAACATAGAGTTTGTCACTTTATACTATTATTACCTGTTCACTTTCTATAACTTCCAATAGAATGTGTCTACATCAGGGTGAGGTCAGGGCTTATTTTACAGAGTACTGACTTCCTAGTGCTTAGTACTATGCTTGATATACAGTTAAGTATATAACAAATAGTACAATTTGTTAATGAATACATAAATGTATAACTGTGGTGTTTCTTGCTAAATCCCAGAGTCTTTCCCTCTGGGGAAAGAGAAAGATTTAAAGCCTCCGACTAAATCTTTTGCCAATCAACAGAACTCTACTACAAGGAGAAAGAGAATTGCCAAAAGTCTACTGCTTGAACAAATAGACTATTCTGGAATTGATAAATCACATAAAAATTGCATAACCTCATGCTTCCCTTGGGGAATGTCAAAATTCTATAAAGGCAAGTTATTGTGTAACCTCTACAAAGCCCTGTCCCCATGTTATGATTTTCTTGTGCTTAGAATTGAATATATCTCAATATCTTCTATTAAGGTATAATTATATGAGATTTCTGAAATCCAAAATAGAATTCTTTGACCATATCAAAGTCCTCTTTGGCAGCTCCTTTTCTTGAAGATTGGCATTCACAGATCTCCAGTTGCACCCATGTTCCTGCTCATAGCAAGCAACACACAAATGAATAGCAAATGGTGTCAGAAAAACAATCCTGAACACCTGTGTATGTTTGTTTGCTTTTGGCATTTCATTCAACTGCTAGCTATAAATTAATTATCCAAGTCAAAATTAATTTATTTCTCCCTCCTCTGTTGCCCAATAGTACTTTCTTTATTCTGCAATTATAGCACCTAGCACATTTTCCCATGTATTGCAAAACTAATGTCTGCTCAGAACTTTAAAATTTATAAAGCACTTACATGTATTTAATTCACTGGAGTCTCACTGCAGTCAGGTGACTTAGGGCCAGCATTAATGAGAAATGAGAAATGGAAACCTGAAACCCAGATAAGTAGATAGCTAACAAGTACAGAAGTGGGTTTGAGCTCAAGTCTTTTGGTTCAAAACCTGTGTATTTCACACACCAACTTCATAAAACAGAAAATGTCTACAATAGGCTCATGGAAAGTCACAGTGTGATTGCTTTTTGTAGGCTCTGAAAAATACTACATTAAGAAAACATATATATCTTTGTTTAACTTTTTCTGTGGCTCACCTATTAACATCCTGTAAAATCAAATTCCTATACTGGTTTCAGAACTGCTACATCATTTATTCGAGGACTAATAGAGAACCACAACTATCATTGGGATGAAGGTCTTAGATGGTGGGTTAGCTTCACTCACTAGCTACCTGACTGGTTCTCATACACCAGGCCCAAAGCACTTAGACTCAAATTTATGCCACAGAAATGTTATAAATAATAGCTATTACACTCATACAAGCTATGAGGATACTACACTGTAACTCAAGGAGTGTCTCTAACCACCTGAATCAGAATCACCCAGAATTATAATTCAATAATTCATGCTGGTTTCCAGCTTCCATGGTAAAGTTACCAAATCAGAGGTCTAACCCTGGGTAGGGAACACAATAATGTAAGATGCTGAGACCCAGTCTATTTAGTGGTCCTCTATTTTCCCAATCCCAGGCCTGCACATCGTAAGTTTAATAGATTGTTGTCACTGTTGCTTTTAAATCTTCATGCCCACTGAAGTTTGAGGATTACTGATCAACTATATAACAAACCATAATAAGAGAAATAAGTATAGACAATAAAATAATAAATAAACAAAATAGTAAAAGAAAATAAAACAGAGAAGTATGAACAGAGTCAGGAAGGACCAAGGTGAAGATAATAAGTTCCACAGGGAAGGCTCTAGAAGACTTTACAGAGCACATTATAGTTGAATTCCAAGGCATTCAGAATTCAGAATGCCTTAGAATTAGCTGATCAGAAAAACACATAAAAGCACTGTCCATGGGAAAGCATATGCTGGCTTCCAGGGACAGTATCTTAGGTGTCAGATATGAGCATCAGATATGAGCAAGTTTTCCATGATGGGTTGGGGGACAGAGGGCAGAGGAGAGGGCAAGGAAAACTGATGGGAAGTGGGGCTGGCCACAATGACCCACGCCAGACTATAAAATGTCTTAGTGACAATGTATATGTGTCTGTACCTGAATTCTTCGAGCTGTGAGTGATCGTAAGAGTCAGACTGGCATAGCTGCTGCCTAACCTGGCAAGAGGGAGGGCAGCTCTCAGACACGGAGCTCCCACAATGCTCAGTTGTTTTTTAGTGTATAGTTGTCCTCATGTGGCCACCAGGTGACCATTTTCAGCTACTTTGGGCCTTTTCTGGTACATTAACCAGTCAAGTCAAAGGGGCTAAACGTGCTGAGGCCCTGAGTTGCCCACTGTGACTTTCAAACACACTGGATTGTCTGGCCTATGATTTATCTGAAAACAAATCGCAAATGGGGCCATGAATCATCTTCAGCGACCACGGCGTTAGAGCCAAACAGTAAATTCTGAGAAACCAATTTCCTCTGTGGGCAGAACCCAACTCCTGGTGTCTGCTCATTTGTCCAAGCCTTGGAAACAATGGAGAACGCTGACAAGAGTCTGTGACAGGTCCAGCCTGGCCAGGATTTGCTAAGGGGATTACAGAACATGGAGAAAAGAGTGGGCTCCCTTGGCCCCTGCCCCTCAGTGGAGAGAGGTGAGGACAGGCCCTCTGCTCACAACTGGGTCTCTAACCCCCAGAAAATCAGGCAGGAAGAAGGCCTGCAGGAGGGAGGAAGAAAGCAGTTGCTGGACCCCAAGAAAGGTGGGCAGGAACCAGAATGAAGGGGATTCTGGACCTTTGCCCTGTGGCTCTCACCCCTGCTCTACTGAGAAAGGAAAAGCAACCTGAGCAAGACCCACCATTACTCACACCTTTTTCACATCAGCTTGTTTCTGCCTCCAGTTGGGTCCTTTCTCTCTGATCTCAGAGGAGGACAGGGAAGCACAGCTCTTTGCTCAACATCAACCTGTTGTCTATCTGTGCCCTTGAGATTGACCCTTCCCCATCCAATGATAATGGCCAGTGTGTCCTAAATCCTAACCACACCTTTACACAAAGGGTCTCACACAATCCCCCCAACAGCCTCATAGACTACACACTGTTATTATCTGTGTGTTACAAATGAGGAAACTTGAGCACACAGAGGTGAGTCATTCATCCACAGTCACCACTGACCACACAGCCACAGGGCTGGGATGTGAACCCAGGTATTCTGACTCCAGAACTCATAATCTTAGCCTTTGCATGGTCCTGCTTCCTAGGCAGAAATGAAGCTTGATAATGAAAGCAACACAGGTTCCTTATAGGAAATTTGGGAAAATACAAAAAAGGCACAACTAAAAAAATAAAAATCACCCACAATCCCATCACTTCTACCATTTGAGGTAGGGTATAAAGTAAAAAGTGAAAATCCTTTCTTATTTCTAATTTCAGCTCGCAAAAGTCTCCTCTGTGCTTCCAGACTTTTTTCCTCAAATGTTTACACAATTATGTGTAGGTGTCTGTGTACACCTACAGTGTTTTTTAAATAATAGTGACTTCACACTACACAATAAAATTATTTTCCACATTGCTTTTTTCACTTAATACACCATCCATTCAAACCTTGTTCAATGATTGATAGTAATCCACTGTCTGCTAAACTAAATTTATTCAAGTGTTATAATAAATAAATATCTTTGTCCATATATCTTTACATATCTATGCTAATAGTTCTATAAGATACATTCCAACAAGTGGCTCAGAAGACACATGTGTTTTCCATTTTGCTAATTGTCAAATTGCCCAGGGAACCTTTAATTCATTATGATGACAAAAAAAGATGGTTGTTGGTAAGTCTACATTGTGATGAAAACTACATATAATAATAGTTTATTTAAGTATACTTGTATACAAGACTGAACAAGTGATATACAGGGGTCTTCTCTTGTACATTTCAAACTCTTCCTCACTGAGAAACTGGAGAAGCACCTTCTATTGTTGCGGGTAAGAAAATGTGTCTCTGGCCTTTCTGGAATTCTCCTCCTTGCAACATCCTTTAACTCTCTGCTGGGTGGCGCTGCTCTTGCCCACGTTAGTTCACATTGGGGTGTCTCTTTCTGGTATATGTGACTTCATTTTATTGACTGTTTTTTGAAAGTGTACATTCTAAACACCTGCTCTTGTTCCTAACAGACTTCAAATATGAAATCGTTACCAACAACTTTCCTCAAATGGCTGCTCCCCAGTACAGTCCTGGAAACGCTTGCTGCAGGTTTCTCCGTCTGCTCACCTGGCCCTGCACCTCTGCCCCACAACTTATGAATCTGAGGGCTCTGCGTCCTCTAGTCAGCAAAGAGGAGGGGAATGTCGCTTTTTTTTTTTTTCAGGAAGAGTAACTTCCAGATGGAGCTGCTGCTAAAAACAGACCACTTGAAGCTTCCTGGTCTAACTCTTCAACTTTTCTCCAGACCTGTGCCGCCCCTCCCAGAGGGATTTCCTCCTCAGCCAGCTCACACCCTGCCCTGTGGCCCTCTCCTCAGCGACCCTGTGGTCCTCCTTCGCCCTGTGTGGTCAGATAGGCCCTGGACGCCCCACTCTCTAGACCTCTACTTGACCCAGCATCTCCGTGTATTAACTCTCCCCCTGCCTGAGAGGCTGTGTACCTGTGTGCGGAGCAGGTGGGGTTTGGGAATCAGAAAGTTCAAATTCAGACTCTTGTCCCTGTTTGCTGAGTGGTCTCAGGCAAGACATTGACCTCTCTGCACTGCAGTTTCCTCAGTTATCAAATAGGGGTAATGAAAAAATTGAGCTCACGTAACGGTTGAAAGCACCTGGTATATAGTGTCTGGCACACACTTGTAACAATTGGTAGGTATTCTTAATATCATTCCAAAGCCAAACTTCTCAGAGGAGGCATTACTGGTAATGTCATATAAAATTTTAGGATTTTTTCAAATTTGGGAATTCTATCAAGTTTCAACCTTGGAAGAGGCTCTAGATCAGGGGCCCTCAAACTTTTTAAACAGGGGGCCAGTTCACTGTCCCTCAGACCATTGGAGAGTGCGCACTGTGGGCCCGGGACGAGTCGGCTGCTAAGCAGGACAGGCAGCAGCAGCAAAAACACCCAGAGGGCCGGATAAATGTCCTAGGTGGGTGGCATGTGGCCCATAGGCCATAGTTTGAGGATGCCTGCTCTAGATCTTAAAGCTTTATTAGCTTCAGAGTAAATCCCCCCTGCTGGTGGCATGTGATAAATTGGGACACTTGGTATGGCTGGAGGTAGTGTGACTAACACAGCCCTTTCACAGGGGGTCGCATCTCTAAGGAGGGGACAGCCAGGATCTGCAGTCTTTAAATACTTGTTCAGTCCCTGGAGATCACTCTGCCAACCTCTCCCATTCTCAAACTGGGCTGGGGAAGTCACCCAGACGAGGCCAGGTGGCTGGCCAGCCAGCTTGTGTGCAGGTGTATTTGCACAGAGGTCTATGTGCACCAAGGACATGCCAGGCATGCTGTCACTCATATGGAGGTTCTCAACCAGGGGAAGTTATGAAATGTGACAATTAGCAGGCAGAGGTCATAAATGCTCTATATCCTGCACTGCTTGGGACAATCTCACCCGATGAAGAACTGTCCCCCTCAAAATGCCAATAACACCCCTTATGGGAACCAGCTGTAGGACTTAGACTTCAACAAGATTTTCATATTGTTTTCATCTTAGTTAGCTGGGCTGGAGCATGGGGTTATGCAGCTGTCACTAGGTAACAATTATAGATGCCACCCACACTCCACACCACCTTCCCTGGGCCCCACCTCAGTTCCTACTTGAGGGCAGAAGGGCAGAAGGGGTAGAAGGCAAATGGGTATTGTGTGATCTACAAAGCTTTGACTTCAAACCCCTATGTAGTACCCTTGCACGTGAGCTGACATCTGGTGTCTTGCCTGCAGGCTTATACCCAAAGAGAAGCCAATTCAAGAAAAACCTCAAGCCACTGAACTTCAGGCCTCCCCAGGGGAATACAGCCATTAGCACTAAGGTCCAGTAATGCTATAGATTTATGGAAGGCCCCATAAGTCTTATCAGAAGAACCCAAGAAAATAATAATTTATGAGTCAATTCTTTGAGTGCTCACTATGTGCCAGGCTGTGTGCTAAGTATGTTATTTACATTATCTCAATCCCAAGTGAGGGACAAAATAAAGCCTCCATTTAAAAAAGGCAATACCATTTGTGTTAATCCAATCTCTTTGTGTGTGAGTCTCTCTTGCAGGGGGGGCGGGGGGGGGGGGTTTGAGGCTGAAGCTGTGCCCTGGGCCTCTTGTGCATCCAGAATCCTCGGGTCTCTAAGCGGCTTGGGGAGGCAAAGCTGTCACATTCACGAGTCAGAGGCCCACACAGGGAGGATTTCTCTCTCATGTGTCTTCTGCCATTAACAGAGATAAATCCAGGTATTGTCATTACAGTAATGGCTTCTGTGACTAAGAGGAGCTAAATAGAAAGTCAGTGAATGTCAAATATCTTGAAAAATCTATTCACCATGAAGTCACCTTCTAATGTGTTCTCAGAAAACAATAACATCCATTTTCACTCCAGACACTACTCTCTGTGGTAAATAATATCACGAGGTGACTCTACCCTGTAAGTCCCCAGAAATTGTTTCTCATTATTGTCAGACTCACATCAATTACCGATAGCGCCTCCAGGCAACCCTCCTCGTGGCTCTGATTGGAAACATGTTTTACTCCCGTTTCCCCTGTCAAACCTCTCAGCTCAGTAACGTTGAATTGCTCATCTCGGCTACTGGCCTGCTTTACTCCGCCTCCCCTCTGAACCTCGCGCCCCAGTGCTGAGTCACATCTGCGCTCACCCTCCTGGAGAAGCGCCTTGGCACCTGCCAAGGGCTAATTCTGCACCCCCAAAAACACTGGGGCTTGGCGACCTGGATAGCAGGTGAAACTGATCCCATTAAATACACACACACACACACACACACACACGCTGGCCCAGGTACTGCGGGCGCACATGCCGAGCGTTATCTCATTCAGTCCTCAGAACAGCCCTGTGAGGGAGGTACAATGATTATCTCCATTTTACATTTGGGAAAACTGAGGCACAGGGAGGTTAAAGGATGTTCCCAGAGTCACATAATTAACAAATGGAGCATCTGCAACAGCTCAAATGTCTTTGCTTCCATTCCCCTGGAGAGCTGGGCGGCCTCTTCCCGCCCCTCACCGCGCCTCAGCCAGGTCCCTCCCTGGTCCTTAATGCAGTCGTTGCCCGACCTCTCCCTTCCTCCCACTCAGTCCTTAAGGGTGTCGGTTTAGTCGGATCCCTCCCAAAGCTACTTTTGTTGCAATTCGTGGTGCTTTCAACATCCATCTAGACTTCATGGGCTCCCTGTAAAATACAACATGAAAAATATTAATCCAACATGCATGGTGGCCCCAGAGATGTACAGGCCCTGCAGGGAGGTGCTCCTGCCAAAGTGCTGCCTCCTGATCATTTCCTCTCCTCTCCCTCAGTGACTTTGCTCCTGTTCCACCTCAGCTGGCCCTCCCAAGCTCACGCTGCCACTTCCCTGCCCCCTAGTGAACACCAGCAACTACCACTGCAGGGCACTCGGTTCTGCTGTCTTCCTCTTCAACCACTGCCTCCTCTCTTTCCAGACTCCCAACTCCAAAAATGGTTATACCACACTGGGACCTACAAGCCATTGTTCCTGGCACCTTTTCATTGTCCTTCACCCCTTCATTACCTCCTGCCTCCCGGCCATCGCCTGTTCCTCACTATGTACAATTCCAACAGCCTCACCCTCTCTCCCTTCCTCATGCTCAGCCAACAAAACCTAAGCCTAGTTAAAGCCAACTCTCACCTCTCCCCGACTGCATGACTGAGGAAACCACCATGCCCCCTACTCTCCCTTTAAAGTCATTATCACTAACCTGAAGTGGGCCCTCTGTGTGCCTTGCAGCCTGCTGTGTTTCCCCCACCAGCTCACTTTTCCAGGGCTATTTCACATCTTCCTCTCACTCCTCAAATCTCCAGCATCTTCTTTTCCCATTCACTCTCAGCTGATAACTCTGCTTCCTATTTCACTGAGAAAATTGGAGCAATCAGAAAAAGAATTTCCACAAGTTTCTACCGTCACATTTATCCATCTTTCTGCATTTATGTCCATTCATTTACCTGCCCTGCGGTTGCCGTGGATGAGCTGCCTAGTGTCCATCTAAAGCTACCCCTCCACTTTGCACCAGATCCAATCCCCACACGCAACCCAGGGACATTGTCTTAGAATCATCAATTTTCCTTCTCTACTGAATCAGTATACAAATACAATGTGAATTCTCCAATCAAAGCCACAGACAACACCAGAAGCAAAAAATTTCTTGGATCCCACTTCTAAATCAGACTATTCCATTTCTTCCCACTTACAGCAAACTTCTTAAAATGGTTATCCTTGCTCTCTCCAATTCTTCTTATCTCTTCTTAAACACATCACAAGTAGGCTTTTGTTTCCTCCATAGCATTTATCTCTACCTGGAATGTTACATATTTACTTGTTATTTATTTATATTTGTGTCCCTTCACTAGAACCTAAATTACATGAGAAGTTGGACTTCTCTTTCCTCAGCATCTAGAACAATGTCAGGTTCATAATGGACACTCGTTTTGAATGCATATTGAATGAATGAAACAGTGAGTTTGGGATTTGAAGCCAGGCAGTGTGACTCCAGTGTCATTAAATCAGAACAATAGAAGAGGAACAACCTTATCACCAGGGACTCTAAGAACGATTTGAGAATTTGAAGGGTTGGAGGTTCCACCTAGTAAGAGCAGAGCTGGAAAAACAAAGGCTGTTTATCATCACCCTATTTTGGCCCCTCTCTGGCAGGCTGAGAAACCAAGTTACACATCTGTGATACTGTGAGAGCTGAAAACCACCTCTGTATCCTGAGAGGACATGGTTTTAACTCGATGTGTAACCACATCCATAGATCACAAGAGGCTACTTTTGACTCTTCTTTTTTTAACTCACTGAGTTCTATTTCAACTACCAAGTTCTCACCCCACCTCCTACACCTGCTGTAAGGTATTTTCCTTACCTGAGCACACCTGTGCCCATTCATGGGTGAATCTATGCACACCAAGGAGCTCTGTCTTGCACTGCTTCATTGGTAAATATGTCTGCAGCACCAAGCACCACCATCATCAAAACTGCCATCTGAGCAGCACAGCTAGATAGAATCAGACCACTCATTGGTCTATTGAAGTGAGGCTTTCCAGCCCTGCTCTCTCTTAAAAACAAAAGCAAACCAAAAAGACTAACTTTTTTTTTTTTTTTTTTTTTGGCATTCACCTAGGCCAGGACTTGCATGAGAAAAACACTTTCTGACCCCTGTAGTGATCCGGCTGATGCCTTGAAGCAGGAAACTTGATTGCCCGCATCTCAGGCTGAATCTCTGTTTTACCAATCACAAAATGACTCAACCCCTTTTTAAAAGCCAGCTGTGACTATTGACTCTGTGACCTCCTGTGGTGGCGGATTCAGTTTAAAAAATAGTAATGATAAGATAACAAAGGTTAGCAAAGCTATTATGCTTCAGTGCTCACACCCTCTGGGGGCTGGAGGGAATAAAGCAAGTTGGCCAGACCTGAGGAGTTGAGGACACACATCTGCCCCCTCCAGAAGCAGCTCGTCACTTGTCCCACACCAGCAGTGACTTCCCAGTACGGTTCCCCATCAGCAGGCGCGTGCTGACACACAGGCTGGTGAGCAGCCGAAACTTATGGAGTGTGTCCTTCCTGCCTCGCCCCGCACCGCCTGTCATCCCCTGTTGTCACACGGCTCCCACTCATCCGCCCGCTGCTCACACTAATCTAGGAGATGATCAAAGAAAAACTCCACGGATTCACCCCTGCCTGGACCGGCGCAGGGCTTGGTCAAGGGTGCACATTAAATATTACTAGATTCTAATCCATTCTTTTCACCCCGCTTGCTTGCTCGCTCCCTCACACT
>VSMD01039781.1:0-55987 GCA_008750895.1 Mirza zaza
ACTTCACTTAGTAGTATGGGTTCCAGCTCTAACCAGGAAAATATTAGATGTGCTATATCACCATTGTTTCTTAGAGCTGAATAGTACTCCATGGTATACATATACCACATTTTATTAATCCATTCTTGGATTGATGGGCACTTGGGCTGCTTCCACAGCCTTGTGATTATGAATTGTGCTGCTATAAACATTCGAGTGCAGGTGTCTTTCTTGTAGAGTGTCATTGGATCTTTTGGGTAGATGCCCAGTAATGGGATTGTTGGGTCAAATGGTAGATTTACTTGTATCGCTTTAAGGTATCTCCAAATTGCTTTCCACAGAGGTTGAACTAGTTTGCAGTCCCACCAGCAGTGTAGGAGTGTTCCTCTCTCTCTGCATCCATGCCAGCATTTGTTGTTTGGGGTCTTTTTGATAAAGGCCATTCTCACTGGAGTTAAGTGATATCTCATTGTCCATAAATCTTGATATCCAAATACAAGAAGCACACAGAAATCCTGGGAGACTCAACGTGAATAGGCAATCACCTCATCATGTGATTATTAAGCTGACCAAAGTAAATGTGAAAGAAGCAATCCTCCACACAGCAAGGCAAAAACAACAAATAACCTGTAAAGGAAAGCCTATCAGACTAACAGCAGACTTCTCTTTTGAAACCTTACAAGCCAGGAGGGAATGGGTGCCTATCCCTGATCTTCTAAAACAGAATCAAGCCCAACCTAGAATTCTTTATCTAGCAAAATTAAGTTTCATCTATGAGGGTGAAATAAAGTCCTTCTCAGACAAGCAATCACTGAAGGAATTTGCAAAGACCAGACCAGCCCTACAGGAAATTCTCAGACCTGCCTTCCACAGTGAACAGAGCAATAGACACTCCTCAAAGTAAAATCCTCAAAGAAGTAAAGACTAGACCTTGAATTTCATGATGGCTCAAGGACTAAGACAAAGCAACAGGACTTCACCCAACAATATGTATTGAAATCTTCCTCCAATTTCAATCCTCTCAATAAATGTTAACAGATTAAACTGTCCTCTGGCATAGACTGGCAGAGTGAATAAAATTCCATAAGCCTAGTATCTGCTGTCTACAGAAAACACATCTAACCCACAAATATGCCTCCTGGCTGAAGATCAAGGGATGGAAAACTATCATCCAGGCAAATGGAAGTCAAAAGAAATCAGGGGGTAGCTATACTACTCGCAGACAACATAAGTTTTAAAATAGCAAAAGTAAAAAAGGATAAAGATGGCCACTTTATAATGGTGAAAGGGAAGATCCAACAAGAAGATTTAACAATTCTTAATATTTATGCACCCAATGCAGAAGCACCCAAATACATAAAACAAACCTTGTCTGAACTAAATACCATGTTAAACAATACTGCCAGGGGACTTCAAAACGCCACTGAATGAACTAGATAGATCTTCCAAACAGAAATTAAGTAAAGAAATAAGGGACTTAAACAAAGCTCTTGACCAAAAAGGACTGACAGATCTCTACAGAACATTCCATCCACATAAAGTTGAATTTACATTCTTCTCAGCAGCCCATGGATCCTTCTCCAAAATTGATCACATACTAGACCGCAAAGAAGATCTCAAAAAATTCAAGAAAATAGAAATTATACCATGTGTCTTCTCTGACCATAGTGGTATAAACTTAGAGTTCAATTTTAACAGGAATATGCACCATTTCACAAAGTCATGGAAACTAAACAATCTACTGTTGAATAACTATTGAGTCAAGGAATAAATTCAGAGGAAAATCAAAAATTTTTTTTAACAAAATGACAATAGAGCCACATGTTACCAAAACCTGTGGGATACAGCAAAAGCATATCTGAGAGGAAAACTAATAGCAATAAATGCTCACATCCAAAAAAACAGAAAGATTAGACAGTGACAACCTAATGAATAGACTCAAGGAATTGGAAAAAGAAGAGCAAACCAATTCCAATCCTAGCAGAAGAAAAGAAATAACTAAGATCAAAGCAGAACTAAATGAAATGGAGAATAAGAGAATTATACAGAAGATCAACAAAACCAGAAGCTGGTTTTTCGAAAAGATAAACAAAATTGATAGCCCTCTGGCTATACTAACAAGAACTCAAAGGGAAAGGACTCTAATAAACTCAATAAGAAATGAAAAAGGTGGGGTCACAACAGATACCACAGAAATACAAAACATTATGTTTGACTACTATAGAAATCTATATGCCCAAAAACTACATAATGAGGAAGAAATGGACAAATTCCTGGATTCATACAACCTCCCAGAGTTCACCCAGGAGGTAACAGAATTCCTGAATAGACCAATGTCAAGTACAGCAATTGGAGTAGTAATTAACAACCTCCCTAAATGGAAACCAGATGGCTACACTTCAGAGTTCTACCAAATATACAAAGATGAACTCACACCTATACTACAGAAATTATTCCACCACATTGAGAAGGATGGTATCCTTTATAACTCATTCTATGAAACCAATATTACCTTGATACCAAAACCAGGAAAGGATATAACAAAAAAAGAAAATTACAGCCCAATATCCCTCATGAATATAGATGCAAACATCCTCAACAAAATTCTAGCAAACAGAATTCAGCAGCACATCAAAAAAATAATTCACCATGACCAGGTGGGTTTTATCCCAGGGATGCAAGGCTGGTTCAACATATACAAGTCTATAAATGCAATTCGTCTTATAAATAAAAACAAGAACAAAGAACATATGATTCTCTCAATAGATACAGAAAAAGCATTTGACAAAGTCCAACACACCTTTACAATAAAAACTCTGAATAAAATAGGCATAGGCAGTTCTTATCTTAAAATTACCAAATCCATTTATGACAAACCCACGGCCAATATCATATTGAATGGGGAAAAATTGAAACCATTCCCACTTTGAACCGGAACTCGACAAGGATGCCCACTCTCTCCTCTTTTATTCAACATAGTGCTCGAAGTCCTAGCTATAGCAATCAGGCAAGAGAGGGATATTAAGGGCATCCAAGTGGGTGCAGATGAGATCAAACTCTCGCTTTTCACAGATGATATGATATTATACCTAGAAAACCCCATGGATTCCTCTAAGAGACCCCTAGATTTGATAAATGAATTTGGTAAAGTCTCAAGTTACAAAATCAATATACACAAATCAGAGGCATTTATTTATGCCAAGAACCATCAAACCGAAGCTCAAATCAAGAACGCAATTCCTTTTACTATAGCCCCAAAGAAAATTAAATATCTAGGAATATATCTAACAAAAGATATAAAAGACTTATACAAGGAGAACTACGAAATGCTTAAAAAAGAAATTGTAGAAGATGTAAACAGATGGAAAAACATACTTTGTTCATGGATTGGGAGAATCAATATCGTTAAAATGCTAGTATTACCTAAAGTCATCTACAGAATTAATGCAATCCCCATCAAAATACCACCATCATTCTTCACAGATCTAGAAAAAATAATTCTTCACTTTGTATGGAACCCGTAAAAACCACATATAGCCAAAGCAATCTTAAGTAAAAAGAACAAATTGGGAGGCATCAGTCTTCCTGACTTCAAGCTATACTATAAAGCAATAATAATTAAATCAGCTTGATACTGGCATAAGAACAGAAGCATTGATGTTTGGAATTGGTCTGAGATTCCAGAGATGAAAACATCTGCATATGGTAACCTACTCTTTGATAAAGCAGACAAAAATATACACCAGGGAAAAGAATGTGTTTTCAATAAATGGTGCTGGGAAAACCGGATATCTACATGCAGAAGAATGAATCAGGATCCCTACCTTTCACCTCTCACAAAAATTCACTCAAGATGGATAATAGACTTAAACCTAAGGCATGAAACCCTAAGAATCCTAGAAGAAATTGCCAAGACATTGGTCTTGGCAATGAATTTTTGAAGAAGACCCCCAAAGCAATCACTGCAGCAACAAAAATAAACAAATGGGATCTGATCAAACTAAGAAGCTTCTGCTCAGCCAAAGAAACCATCATTAGAGTGAATAGACAACCTATAGAATGGGAGAAAATATTTGCTCTCTACTCCTCCATAAAGGTCTGATGACAAGAATCTATCTAGAACTCAAAAGATTTAACAGGAAAAAAATCAAACAACCCCATCAAAAAATGGGCAATGGAAATGAACAGATACTTTTCCAAAGAAGACAGAATAATGGCCAGAAAACATAAAAAAATGTTCAACATCTCTAATCATTAGAGAAATGCAAATCAAAACCACAATGAGATATCATCTAACCTCAGTGAGATTGGCCTGTATCAAGAAATCCCAAAACAATAAATGCTGGCGAGGATGTGGAGAGACAGAAACACTCTTACACTGCTGGTGGGACTGCAAGTTAGTGCAACCATTGTGGAAAAGAATTTGGAGATACCTCAAACAGCTAAAAATAGATATACCATTCGACCCAGCAATAGCATTATTAGGCATCGATCCAAAAGAGCATAAATCATTCTATTATAAAGACTTCTGCACCCGAATGTTTTTGGCAGCACAATTCACTATTGCAAGGACATGGAAACAACCCAAATGCCCGTCAATTCACTACTGGATAATTAAAATTTGGTATATGTTTACAGTGGAATATTACTCAATTTTAAGAAATGACAGCAAGCTAACACCACTTATATTATCCTGGATTGAGCTTGAGCCCGTTATCCAAAGTGAGGTGACACAAGATCAGAGGTATGGGCTCCCTATGTACTCGCCTTCACATTGGTACTGACTGATTTTCAATATGGTGCTCAAAGGGGGGTGGTGTTCACCAGAGATTCGGGGGTTGGGGGGATAGATCCACATCTAAGAGACATGCCGAACAGTGTGGAGGGGAAGGGCATACCTCTAACCTTTGCCAAGTAAAGGCAAAATTATAAAATCTAACCAAAATGTTATTAAAAAAAAAAAGAACATGTATCAGGTGTCGGGCAGGTGGGGAGAGGGGATGGGTGTATATATAAACACTATAAGTACATTGTGCATTGTCGGGGGCATGGATATGCTTGAAGCTCTAACTTGAGGGGGGAGGGAAGGCAATAGCAATGTATGAAACAGTAAGATTTATACCCCCTTATTATGCTGAAATAAGAAAAAAATTATAAAAGGGGGGAAAAAGAAGAAAAAAAGACACGTTACCTTCACAGGTACAAAATTAATACAGATGTCTGACTTTTCACCAGGTATCATGGCAACCAGAAGACAATGGAATTCAAAGTGTGAAAGGAAACAGAGAATTTTTATATCTAACAAAATACTCAATAAAAATAAAGGTGAAATAATGATGCTTTCAGACTAAAGAAAAATAGGAAGAGAGAGATAAGAAGAAATATTGATTTTGGGATCAGTATAGCAGGCTGCTTTTCACCCTTTTAAGGAAAACCTTTATGATATTCGCAGGGTAATCCACTTCTTTGCCACATCAAGGCTGCCTATAATGCCCACTTGAACCTGAGTCCAGTTGTCTAAAATAATTTAGGAGAAGACAGAGCATTTTTTCCTGGGTGTCAAGCCATCCACAGCAAGCTTGCTGAGGTGGGGCCGGCACTGTGACCCTTGCTTTGCAGTGGGCACACTTACCGCAAGCTCAGGGTAGGCTTAAGGCGGGCTCAGAGCGTGCTTAGAAGTGGCTTTGTAGTAGAAGCAGTCCTAGCAAAGGCTCCTGGACTTCAGAGGCAGAGATCAAGTCAGAAGCCTGGGGCCCAAGATTAATTGTGCTAGTAGATTCCCCCCTGGTGCCTGTTTGATTACAAGACTGCAGACAGGCTCCCCTAAGTGTGAAGTTATTACAGCCAAAGCAACCAGGAGAGAGGCTGCTCTTCCCGACTATAGCAAGAGCCACACGGCTTGATGGGGAAAACTGATATTTTTGAAGTTGATCCAAGCTCCAAAGTTCTCCAAACTCTAAAATATGATTGGATATATGAAGTTTTTGATAGTATCAGTGTTCAATACTCCAGCTAATGTTTACAAATATGTTTTTTGACAGTGCCCACTGGGAAGAGTGAGCACAGAGGTAGGAGCTCTGGTGCTAGAGTCCGACCAGACTACATCTGAAAGGAGCTGCACCACTTATCTGCTCTATGGCCTCGGGCAATTCCTAACCCATTCCTGTATTCCTCTCATACATGAGAGGGAAACTGCCTTCTCCTTTAGATAGTGGTTGTGAATTTAAGTGAACTAACATATGCCAAGTGCATAATTGCCATCTCTATATAAAAACATTATCTATTATTATTGCCTTAATAGAATTCCTGTGAAGGAGAATTGAGAGATTTACACATTGGCTGTCTTTACTAAATTGTCCGCTAAATCATCTGCTAGCATTTTATTCAATGAGACGTGTTTTAACGGGGCACTATAGTGACATTTATATCTTGAATGCAAACAGGAATGTATGTTTAAATAGCTCCTGTGAAAAGAAGCTCTCAAAGTGGTTTCTTCTTGGCTTTTTGTCATATTTGTCTGAATGCTATCTGGGTAATAAATCAGTCTGGGTTTTAGAGTCATAATTTTAAAAATAGCAACAGTCTCTTTGTTCACAAGATTGAGTGAAAAATCTTTCAAACCCACTGTGAGTCATTTTCCATCTCTAATTCAGAGAGGAAATGTGGAAAAACCTCTGCTTGCTCTAATGAACTGCTCATCCGCTAAGAGCATTCAAATTCTGTGATACAAATCATATTTGAATATATCTGTTCTTTTAAAAGCAAATTTAATTAATTACTCCTTCCATGGACCTGAATAAATTATAGCATTTAATATATGGTGACAGTAATATTTATACATATAGCATTTTATGGTTTTCATTTGGCTCTCACCCTATACTTTTAGCAAATCAGGTCACGTGCTAATATCTTTATTTATAAATGAGGAACAGAAATTCAGGAAGACTTCAGTCATGGCCTTCAGCAATGCACCCAGTATGTACTATTGCATACAAACTCACTTACTCTGAGGCCAGTGGCTCTTGCATGAAGTCACCTCTACAAAGAGTTAATTTGATTTCATGTATCTGACTCTCCATTTTCAGAATATTTTATTTTCTCTAGTCCAGTGCTGAATTGTGATCTTTAAACCCTCATTGCTTGGTATATTCCCTGGCATGAATAATATTTTATAGCCATTATCCATTAAAGTTACATGACTGCTTCCAATCATTTGATCACAAGGAAAGTCTTAAATCTGTACCCTGGCAAAAGGGAGTATGATAATTTTAAATTATCTATAAAATTAATGATAGTATTGTTGAGATTTGGAGCTCTGGCAGGTATTTCTATGGACTACACCATGCTTAAGATGCTCATGAACATTCCTTGTTTTTTATATGCTCTTTTGATGACACTACAACACCTTAAGGTAGTGAGGCTACTATCCCATTATACAGATGGCAAACTGAGTCTTAAAAATATCTTTGCTCATGATCACCAAGGGCGAGCAGACCTGTGACTAGCTTCAAGACAGCTATAGGGCACACCTATCAAGTGCCCCACCGCAGGTTCTGCTGGGAGAGACCCGCATCCTATGAAAGTCAAGCAGTCCTTGCAGCCCTGTGCTGAGGCTCCAGGAGCACCTGTTCCTGCCCACATCCTAGCAAGACTTGATGCCACACCCCTCCCTGTACTCTCCCAACCCTCCTGGCTGACTTCAGTCAGCCCCAGACTTTTAGCACTGATGCCAGTCTTACAGGAAACTCACTTTTAAGAGCTGCTCTCCCCTCCCCCAAAGACTAGGTCAAGTTACAGCCATTTACTCCCAAAATGCCCTGACTGCTCCACAGTGACATGTATCACATTACATTGTATGGTGACTGTAACCAAAGAGGACATAATGACAGAGATTGAGAACATGAACATGGGGGCCATCCTGCTTGGGTTTAAATTCCAGGCCTGTACTCACAAGGTATGTCATCATGGACATATAGTTTTGATACTCAGAGAATCAGTTTCTTCATCTGCAAAATGGGAAGGACCATACTAGTGCCTATTTCAGAGATAAGCCCTTATGAGGACTAAATGAGTTTGAAAGCAGCCAGCAATCATGGCCTGGCATGAATTTTACATGTCTCCCAGTAGATCTACCTGTTGGCCTCCCAGGGATGTAGCAGAGCAATTAACTCAAGAAAGCACATAAATGTTTGGAAGAGAAAATAACCCTTAATTTCTTTAGCAAATGAGTCTAACCGGTAAATATATCACTTTACAAACATTTAGTTGTCAGCTTAGAAAAATTAACGTGGGGGCATTAAGAAGATACAGGAGTGAGGATATCGTGTTTTGATATTTTAGTAGTTATGATTCACCACTGTTTATAGTTTCATGATTTAAAATTTAATCAATAAAGGACACTTTTATTTACCTTCGTACTTAACAGATAAAGCTTATTTTGGCATGTGAATACAAATATATGAACCAAAATTTGTGAAAGGGGAAGAGCAGATTAATTTTAGTTCTTTGATACATGTGTTTATAGACCCACACAAGTACAGAGTTTACCACAATTTCATTTTCTATGAAAACACTGCACACTTTTGGCTGGATTCAGATTTAATAAGTGCACACTGCTTCTGCACAGACAAGGAATGCCTCAGACCCGTTGGGAAGCTGGCTGCCTAGGCTGGGAATTAATTCCTCGGGAGCCCCTTGGAGAGTTAATCTCCATCCAACACACCCGGAAGATTTTGGGTTGACTTTTACTTTCTGTCTTAATCAACACAGAATGTGGAGAAACGTAGGCTTGTTTCCCCGAGGTCACTATATTTTTGCTGGCCAGCATCAATCTCCCCCGCCACTGTGAGATGTCACTAGCACAGCAGCCCGTCAGGGACGTAACCTGGGTAGCACGTCCTCTTAGTCCAATGAAACGTTTCTAATTGGTTCTATTTCTACAGGCTGTCACTGGTCAGATGCTTCTGTACAAGAAATTTGGTGTGTACCCCAAATAGTTCCTTCCAGCCCCCAGCATTCCCTGGACAGCAACCCCATTTTTTGGCTGTCACCCAGTGCCCACTCTCCTCTGCACAACTCCGACAGAGAGGAGAGTGTGGACTGCGGCCCTACCTGTGGCTCTCACCCTTTCACCCCCTGCCGTCTCTTCATACTGCTCTTGCCCTGTCCCTGCACATGTGTGTGGCCACTGAAGACCTCTGTCGTTGGAGCCATGCTCCCTTGGACATAGAAGTTCACCTTCTTTTGATTTGCTCTGAGCCCAGAGGAGACTCACTCAGTTTATTGGAACACGGTACAGTCACAGCAGGAGCAAAGTCATTTCCAACCGGCCTGCCCTTGGCAGGGGCTTTCTCACACCCTCTTTGCTTGCTGGGCTGCGGGGACGCCCGCGCTGGTCCAGGTGGGCGAAACGAGTGAGTCCAGCCCTGGGCCCTGAGTGGCACAGCAGTCCCAGCCCCACCAGCCCCCGCCATCCGTGACCCCAGCCCCTTCTCAGAGGACATGCAATCAGGGTCAGTCTACTGGCTCTTCCTAGCTGAGCAAAGAACGTAACTCAGGAAGCCACAATTCAGCCTCTCACAGCCCCATATGTGCTGGTCGGTTTCAGTCCTGCTCGGGCTCTTACTTTAAATCTTCTTGTCCCTATGGAGTTTACCTGAGTATCACCTCCTGTCATCCTACAGAAACCAAGAAACGTTACCACCACCTAGATCCTACAATTAATGTTTACTATTTGTTTTATCACTTCCTTTAAACCACCCATCCATTTATTTTTTTCATTTCAAAAATGTGCAGATTTTCAATAAGACCAGCATATACTTGTGTTCAGTTAGTATTTAATGGTAAAATTTAAGTACAATAAAATGTAGAAATTAAATACTCATGTAATGCTTAAATGTGTATTCCTCAAAGAAGTAATTACCAATAAAAAAAAAAGGCCATCATAAAAAAAAAAAAAAAAAAAAAAAAGAAGCCACAGTCTGAGGAAAAGCTTCTTTGAAGAATTATAAGGACATTTAGAAGTCACTCTGCTACTCCCTGTGTTCTTATTCCAAATGTCTGGGAAGTTTTGGCGGTTTGAACACTTCTCAATTTTCTTATTATTGCCTCTGTATGCCCAATGCTACTGTTATTTCCATCTTTAAGAATTTATTTTTAGTAATATCCCATATGATTTGTGAAATAGTGTTTATCAAAGCCTTGCTATCAAACCATGGCGTGGTAATTTACTGCTCCTTTCTACCAAAAGCCTTTGTTTTATCAATAAATAAAGCTCCAGAGGTTTAAGATTTATCCGGAATTGCACGGCGCCGTGATTAGCCCATTTGTCAGAACTAATTATGCTGAACTGAGAACAAAGTCTCTATTTTAAAAAGTAGCTAGCAAGCTCACAGTTTTAATGAGGACTTAGAGATACAGACTTGGCTAAGAATTCATCAGAGCTCCCTAAGTGTGTCTCAAGTAGAAAGAGCACATTCCAGCCGCTTTTTATATCTTCTGTAACGAAGTCACAGATAAAAGGAATGAAAACAGCATGCTTTGGTCTTGGTTTAAGTCTGACTTCAAAGGAATCTGAGGATGGTGTGAGGTTAATGCTGTTGGCTCCCAGAACATCATAAGACGGTTAAGTCTGTGGCCCAAGGTGACTCTGCGCCAGCCTGTCGGCACTGGTGGTGGGATGAGGGACAAGTCTGGGGTAGACAGAGCAGTTGCTGTGCTCGGACGCCCCAACCCAGTCCCTTGCTAGCATAGGGATGCTTTTTCTTTATGCCATTTTTATTAAACTGGAGGCCAGAATGTTTTCTAGAGACTGAATCTTCAAAAGAACACTTGGATTCAATGGAATGATATTGTTTGTTTTATAAATAAATGTTTTCCTGAAGACAGCTACTTGTTCAAAAACCGTATGTTTTAATTGTTCTTTGTAATGATGAGAGAACCACTGAAAAATATCTGTCTGTGCATTTACTTTGTGCACATAAAGGCTGGCCTTTGGCATCACACGTCCTGTTTGAAGTGTCCCTCATTGATAAGATTCTGTGTCTTGAATTCACCAACTCTTCAACGGTCCCCAAGAGAAAGGGCAATTTGTACTGAATAAGAAGACTGAGAAAGAATTAGTCATTTTGCACTAAGAAAAACGTTAGGTAAAAATAGTTGTATAAAATCTTCTGTGATCCTTTATGCATTTGTTTTGGGGTGTGGATATGCACTGGAATCAAATATACCCTTGTGACAAAATTATAATGGTGGCTTTTCTCTCATGTCTTGATAAAGTTTTTCTTTTCTTCTTAAATTATTGGTGTTTATTCCAAATGATTGAAAATTTTTCTTTTTGAAAAAAAGACTTAAAAATCACAGGAGTGATTGATTTCAAAACTCTGAAAACAGAGTTTTATTTTGCTTTAACATGAGACATACTCTTTTTCATACAATAGATTTGATCTCATATTTTAAGAAAAATTCAAAAGTGGAGAAAAGTACAAAGATTATAAATTCATAAAAATGACTTAAATTCTAAAAATGACTTAAATTCTATCAAGTAAAAATCACAACTAATATTAGGTAAATGTTCTCCAAAACAATGTTCCATGAATTCTCACAGACAGATTAGATCAATATGCAGGCATAGAAATGTTGAAATGTTTTGTAACAATTTTGCGTTATTGATGTTTTGCTGGGTGGGTATGGGAAAATGGAGTTGCCCACTTCAACATTACAGAAGTGGATCTCTACTGTAGTATTTTTTTTTTAAATGCATGTCTTTGCATAGATTTTTTTAGTGGTTGCCATCTGTATTATAATCTATATACATAACTTTTCATAGTCTAGTGCTATGGACATTTTATCATCAGTTCAAGTGCAGCATAGAAACTATACCTCTTTTTACATTTCTTTACCTTCCCCCCATTTACAATATAATTGTCTTAAATTTTTCCTCTACATACATATGCTTTATTTATTTATTTATATTATGGTAACAACACATAACATTAAATTTACCATCTTAACCTGTACAGTTTAGTGGCATCAAGTATATTCACATTGTTCCACAGCACATCTATGAAACTTTTTCATCTCGCAACACTGAAACTCTACATCCACTAAATGCCAATTTCTCCTCCCCCCAGCCCTTGGTAACTACCTAACTACCTTCTGTTTGTATGATTTTGACTGCCTTATATACTTCATATGAGTGGAATCATACAGTATTTATCCTTTTGTGAGTGGCTTATTTTGCTTAGCATAATGCCCTCAGGGTTTATCCCTGTTGTAGCATGAGACGGGATTTCCTTCTTTTCTAAGGCTGCATAATGTTACATCGTGTGGATATGCATTTTCTTTATCCATTCATCTGTGACAGACATTTGGGTTACTTCTGCCTCTTGGCTATTGTGAATAATGCTGCCGTGAACATGGATGTGCACTTATCTCTTTGAGAGTCTTTAAATCCTTTAGCACTGTGGTCCTCAATCCTGGGCCGCTGCCCGGTACCTGCTAGGAATGAGGCCATGCATCACCACCTGAGCTTCACACCGCCCCGCGCTCCCCAAAGCCCTCCCCTGGTCTGTGGAAAAATTGTCTACCATGAAACCAGTCCCTGATGCTAAAAAGTTTCAGGATTGCTGTTTTAGGATATATCTACATCTAGAATGACAACAGTTTTATATTTGCTTCAACCATCAAACATAAATTAGAAAACTTAATATGACAAAGAAAAGTCTATTGTATCTACCATAATTCTTTCCACTGACCTCTCTTATCTATTGTTGAGTTCATCCATTGAGTTTTAAGTTTTGTTTATTATACATTTCAGTTTTAAAATTTCCATTTGATTCTTTTTTGTATCTTCTATATCTTTGCTGAGACTTCCTAATTTTCTGTGTTTCCAGAGTGTGTGAAATCACTTTTGTTGGGTAGCTGCTTTAAAAATCTGTGTCAAATTCTCATATCTTTGTCATCTTGGTGTTGGCTTCTATTGATTGTCATTTTCTTAGTCTTTGTGTAGCAAATTATTTTCCATTGAAAGCTGGATATTTTGGGTATATATTATTAGGCTTGTATCTTTCTAAAATGTTCCATCAAGCCTCTCCTGACACTGCTCTAGTAAGGGAAGAGGGACACTTCCTTCTTACTGCCAGATGAGGGTAGAATCCAGGTTACCTGCCTGTCCTCCACTGACACTCCACAGGTGAGGCGCTCCTTGATATTCCCAGGCAGAGTTGGGAATGTAAATTCTCCACTAGGCCTCCTTTAATACCACTCTGTCTAGGAGGAGTTTGGGGCCATATTGTGGCTCCCTGTGTCCTGCAAGGGCATTGTGCAGAGGCATGCATTAGCACCTGGCAGGGAGGGAAGCCTCGGCTCCTCTCTCGGCCTTCTCCATGCCGTGCTAGTGGAGGGGTGGGAAAACATGTCACGATGTAACAGTAGGGCGATCTCGCTCCCTCATTTGGCGTTTCCAGGTATGAGTGAGGCTGGAGCCACAGTTGTTTTCCGTGATGTTTGACTGGAGTAGAGCAGTTGTCTAAAAGTGTTCTGTTTTGCTAGGCTGCTACTTTACTTTTTCTTTGTCTAGCAAGAACAGGGTACCTGTTGGTGTTTCCAGGTTGCTGGCTTTCTCAGCCTCCAGCCTGACTCAGGCAATGCAAAAAGACAACCCAGGGAGCTAGCCACCATGTCACTCCTCAGGTCCCAGAGTCCCTAGCTGGTCTGCTTCTCCACACTTCAAAGTCTTATTATGCTTATTTTACATAAATGCCTAGGTTTTTTAGTTTTATTTTGCATAGTGGATAGGGTAAAGTATGTATACTCCATCTTCCCAGAAGCGATGTCCAAAAAAGAGGTAATTGGATGACTGAACATCAGAATAAATCTTATCTAAGAGGAAAGAAGATTAGACTGAGGCTAAATGTGTAATTGGTGAAGGAGCCGCATCCACTCATATCAGGCAGGGCTGAAAAATGCTTGACTGTTCTGTGGTTTGGACAAGATTTATGTTTTGTCTATGTTTAGATAAAGTGCTCTTGTTTTTGTCTTGATATATCATGGTCATAGAATAGGCTTACCTGATGATGATGTTGTGAGAAATTTTTATGCTCAAAAGGAAAACACCAAGTCTGGCTGTGAGTGTCAGGCCAGGTCTCACCACGCCAAGCCCTGGCCAGTTGTCCCAGGCCAGCGCCCAGTGCCAGAGGCTGCCTTCCTGACTGCCAGAGCCACTGTCACTCTCAGTTTTCCTCTCATCACTATTCTCCCTCGTGGTTTACATTGTTATTTTTTACGTTGTTAGATCCTATAAATGTCAAAATATCTTTTTAAATCATATTTTCCAAGGTTGCTTTGTCGTGGTTTATATTTAAATAAATTCATTGATTACTGTGCTTCCTGATGTAATACTCCCTTCCTCTCTGAGTTCTTAATTTGAACTAATACTTAACTTGAGTGGGTTTTGTTTTTAAGTAATTTGTTTTATGAAAGACTCATGGGTGATGTATTCCTAGATTTCTTTCCAATTCGAGAATGTCTGTCCCTGCACTTATTCTTTAATTGCACCTTGACTGAGTTACAGTTTCTTTCCCTTAGAATTTTGTAGACATTGTAATATTATCTTCTGGCCTTGACTATTGTTTTGGAGAACTTAGAGGCTAAACTTGTGCTTTCACCTTGGAAACAATTTGCTTTATTGAATGCCTAAATTTCTTTGCTCTTAAATGAGAAAAGCTTATTATATTTATTTTTTAAAAAGCTTAAATGAGAAAATGTTTCAGAGTTCAGAAAAGTATGCATTATTTTTTTGTCAGATTAGGTGTCCTTATTTCTTTAAGGTAAATTTTTATATATCATATTTTTTAATATATTGCCTGTTTATATTAGTGTTTCCTACCTCATAACTGCCAGTTAAATTTATGTTAGATCAACTTTTATGGCTTTCATATTTTTGTCTTACCTTTAATTGCTTTAATTCCATTTTCACCTGTATTTGCTATACTCACCAGGATTTTCCCCAGGTCAGTTATTTGAGCTTTACGATTGTCTATTTAGTTCCTTAACGTTTCTAACAAAGATAATCATCTGCAGCAAGTTTTTGGTTCTAAATTTGTTTATTGAGGTCTACAATCAGAATATCCTGTTCATCTGATTCTGTTGTTTACTTACCCCATTTAAAAATTATTTTCATAAGTTGTTTTTTCTTTCCTTACACTACTGTGTAAATAAACTCAAGAAAATTACTCTCATCTTTGTGTGCACGTGTGTGTGAGTGTGTGTGTGTTTGTCTACCCGTGTGTTGTACTCTCTTCCAGGTTTATGTCTTGCCATTTATGTGATATGTTTCTTTGTTCTCTTCCTTCCTTTTTCTTTTCTTCCCCTTATCTTTCCTTCCTTCCTTCCTTTCTTCATCTGCCATATAGTACCTTCGTACTATCTTCCCTCGGACTCTAAGACTACACCTTGCCTACCCACAGCTAGTCTGGCTTCTGAGGAGAAGACTGGAAACTCTCCTTTCTGCTTCTAAATTCTCTGGTTCTTTCTGATTTTAAAGCTTTGTTGATGATAATATTTGTTTTTGTTTTCTTTCATATTACATTTTCTCCTTTACTTTGGTCATTATGTGCCAACTCCAACTCCAATTTCATTTCCCAAGTTAGATGTTGGTTAAGCTTGGATTCCAGCTTTCTGGAAATCTGAAGTATATGTCATATCCCAAAGGTGACAGCTTTACATTTTTCATGCTTATCATTGTGAATTTCCATTACTCCGTCCAGAAAGTTTGTCTGCTGACTCCTATGACAAGCATCGCCTTATTTTAGGATATGGCTGAGCTTAGTCTAGCCTTTTTCTATAACTTAAGAAAAGGATATCTGTCCATTAGTACTTTCTTATCAAAGAAACCTGGTCAATTGTAATGGTGCTAAGCACAGTGCTTTCAACATCTCAAGATAACTAACCTTATATGCCTGAGGAAACACCTTTTCATATTCATAATTACATATTAAAACAATACTAAGAATTTCCATGATTTAATTTGATACAAAGACCTAAGCTTTATGGGATTAATTCTAGGATATTGAAAACTTGGATCTGATGAAGTATGTACTTGTTCTGATTCTAATCACTAATTGATCTCAAATAGAACATTCCCCAGAAAGAGTCTTAGGAAATAAGATGTAGCACACAGTGGAGATTGGCTTTCTAATGCCTGCTTGTCCATTTAAATTTTCCATTATTGAAACAATCGCTCTACATCTCAAGACAAAATACTGACTATGAACAATGCAGTCATTGGTGAGAAGCACACTCAATTAAGACAAAAAAACATGTTCTACTCCAGTCTGAGGATTAGGTTTACATTTGTTTTCAAAAGCTAACTCCCGTTTGATATAAAGCTATTGTTTTAACGGAAATGTTTATTTCTGAGTAAGAAGCAGTATGGTTCTGAGAATATTTGCTAAGCAGCAAGCATTAACATCAATTAAGCTTATAACCCTATTGAAGAAATTTGATACAAATCATAAATTTCACTCTGTGCTCATTCTGAAAAGCACCAAATGTGATGCACAGTGTCTACAACTTCAGCATATTTTTTAAAACAAAGCTAACATGTGCTGACAGATTCCCATGGCGAGGTCCTATTCTCAGGGCTTCACATTTATCAACTTATTTCAACCTCCCAACAATCACAAAAGACATTGATACTATTATTATTCCCATGTCACAGATAAAAACAGTGGAGTGCAAAGGGATGGGCCAGCTGGCCAAAATCCAGGGGGCACAGTGCCATGGCTGTGCTGAGAAATATTGTACAGTCCTGCTTCTGTACACAGTAAAGGTTTGGCGGATGGGTGAATAAATAAATTGGCAATTGTGCTAAGCACAGAGAACATAACTACAACATTCGTGTCTATGAGGCACATCAGAAAGTTGGCAGCTGCTGAGAATAGCCCAAAAGGATGAGAAAGGCAGGAAGGACCCAGGCCCAGAGCAGGTACTACCTGGCATGTCTCCCTCAGCCTGCTCATGCATGTGACTATCATCTGCAGCAATAATCCAGATTTTCATTCATTTATTGTCTGACATCTAAGTGTCTACCTGGTATAAGAAAACCGTCCCTTGCTAGGTATTGGGAATGAAATAGTAAGTGAAAAAAACAGGCTGGGCTCTCGTGGAGTTTACAGTCTCACAGGGAAGATGGACTCTAATCAAATAATGTCACAGATAAGTACAAATTCATAATTGTAATGAGCAGAGGAGAGCACGTGGCATGATTCTTTGTAAGCAGACGTGAACAGGGAACATGAGCTCACCCCAGTAGCCAGGAAAGAGACCTTCGAACTAAGTTGACCCAAAGGATGGGAGGAACTCATCAGGCAGAGGGCTGCATCTGACCTAGTAGAAGGTGACTCTGGGTAGCCAGGCTGTTTGAGGGCAAAGTCCTCAAACAGTGTGTCCCTGCCACAAAAAGAGGGTCAGTGTCTGGAATACACAGAGTGAGGAGTCACAGAAGACCAGAAGAACTTGGGGAAGCATGCATATTTCTTTCTGTGTGGGCAGTATACCTCTCATATTGGCTGATTAGAGGTGGCCAAAGAGTGACCAGGAAAAGAACAAGAGGGCGTTGAATGCAGGGAATTGGTAGACAATGGGTTGAAGGGACAGTGAAACAGCCCAGAGACAAGCTAGCATGTAAGCCCACATGCCCAGCCTGGTGGGGCAAAGGCAGGAGTGTTGCTGGAGGCCTGGTTTGGAGCAGCTCTCAGAAGCCAGAACAGCAGCTGCTAGAACAGCACCTAAGACACAGCCCAACGCAGATGGGGAGAGGAAGGAACACTGTGGCTTCCTCCACTCTCCCACCTGCCAGCTACCTTTCCCATGGGGACTCCCTTCAGCCATACAGCCAGGAGCTGGGGAAACGGGTGCACCTGCCAGCCTCTAAAAGGTACAGAGCAGAGCAGGAGAGGGGTGAGGAATGGATGCATGGACAAAGGCCAGAACCAGCACAGACATGTCATAAACATGTGCTAAGTAAAGGAGGTCCTCAAATCCCCACCCTCTAAAACCTGCCTTTTCTAGAGGAACCTTCCCTGTTAAGTCCTATCTGCCAATTTCAAATCCTAAACGTCTGCCCACCCTACTCTGTGTCTCATTTATTTTTACTTTGAATATATTTCCTTGTTGTATCAAGTTAAGTGAGTACAAAATTTTCAGAGTTCAATATCACAGTCTGATTGTCTGAATTCATAATATTACTAAGTTTCTGATATTTTTGGTGATCTGCTGGCATCATCCTCATTTGCTGTAAAAAAAAAAAACTAACCCAGGAATCATGTAATAAGAAACAAAAAGGTAAAAGATAATCCTACGTTTAGCCTGGGGAGGCTAAGTAAGAACCAATGCTTGTTTCTAAATGTGGAAAGAGGTGGAAGAAGCAGATTAGCATGTTTGTACCTGAGCAGGGCAGATGTCAACCACAGTGATATGCTGGGGACAGAGATTCTCTTTTCTGGAGCAAGCCCCACCAACCTCCCTGGAATATTCCCTGCAGACAGTTATGGAATGATCATCAGGCTAGTCCTGGAGGCTGCTTTTCAGAGCCTCAAAATCAGTCACCTCAAAGGCATCTTAAACTCTCATCACAGATGTAATGACTTCTATCCCAAAGAGGTTCATTCTTCTACAATCTACTGTATTGAAATCAGGCCTCCTCACTGACAGTTCATCTCTGACACTGGAGTTGAATGGATTCCATCAGCTGTGAAAAATCCCAAAGCCTTGGGACATAAGATTTGAACAGATTTTATGCAAAGGAAAATAAGCTTATGAAACATCTCAACCCAGTACTCCTCATCTGCATTCTTCAGGCATTTGTAGCTGTGCCCAAGTTCTGGCTTGTTTGGTTGTATGAAAACACCTTTTAACAGTTGAGCATGAAAACTCAGAGTTTTAATTTGAATTATATCTCTGATTTATTATATTGGAGTTAATTGAAAGTAGAAGTGATGCTATTTTGGGAAAATGCCAACTGTTAGAAGATGACACTTGTTTTATTGGCCATGACTCTTGCATGCCCTCATGGAAGCATTCAAAAACATTGGCTTTAGGGGACCTGGACCCACAGGAGCCAAGCAACAAGGTGAATCAACGTAGGACTGGGGCCACAGTCCCTGGCAACATAATACTCTAAAATGAGGGCCAAGCTCAAGGTAGGAGAGCATACGACTTATAGATAATAAAAACCCATTGGTTACCTCAAAGAAGCCAATCAAATTTGGCATGAAGTCTAAATTACAATCATTGATCATCTTAATTAAGTTCATTTTCATTCAATATTTACATTCAGTATAATTTTCATTCAATTAACAATACTTTCACATTTATACTTTGATTTATTACTTGATCCATGGGGTGTTTTTCAATTAGCCATTTTATTTTAAAATGACTATTGATTGAAATGTAGTTGTAAGAAATAAAGCAGAGATCCTGTGCACCCTTTACCCAGTTGCCCAATGGCAATGTTTTGAAAAAAAAAGTATCACAACCAGGGCATTGGCATGAACAGAGTCAAGATGCAAAATATGTGTATCACCACAAGGATGGCTCATGGTGGCCTTCTACAGCCACACCCATGTCCCTGCCACTTCTATGCCCTCTATAAGCCCTGGCAACTGTTAATCTGCTGTCTATCTCTGCCCTATCAGTTCAGGAATGCTATGTGAAGGAAATCATACAAAATGGGGTTTAGGGGCTCAGCTTTTTTTCCTCTTTTTTTTCACTGAGCATAATTCTCTGGAGCTTCCTCCAAGTTATTCAGTGTATAATAATTTGACTTATCCTAAGGCTCAGAATACAGTCTATTTTGCAAATGATTTGTTTTGTTTTGTTGAGACAGGGTCTTGCTCTGTTGCCAGGGCTAGAGTGCAGTGGCGTCATCATAGTTCACTGCAACCTCAAACTCTGGGCCCAAGTGATCCTCCTGCCTCAGCCTCCCAAGTACCTGGGACTACAGGTGCATGCCACCACCCCTCATTAACTTTTTCTTTTTACCTTTTGTAGAGACAGGGTCTTGCTATTGGCCAGATTGGTCTCAAGTGAACCTCCTGCCTTGACCTCCCAAAATGCTGGGATTACAGGCATGAGCCACCACACCTAAGCAGGAAAGGAACTTCTTTATCTCCAGTAATATTCTATGCTCTAAAATCTACTTTGAGATTAATATAGCTTCCTTTGATTAGTATTACCAAGGTATACCTTTTTCTATCCTTTAACTTTTAATCTATTTTTATCTTTATTATTAAAGATAATGTTTTTCTTGTAGGCAGCCTATAGTTAGGTCTGGATTATTTATTCAAGCTGAAAAACTCTGCCTTAATTGAGTATTTACACCATTTATATTTGATGTGATTATTGACTTATTTAGTTTTAAATCTATCATCTTGGTTTTTTGTTCTATTTGTCCAATCTATTTTTGTTCACTTTTTTCTTTTCTTCTTCCTTCTTTTGTATTAATTGAACATATTTTATGATTCCATTCTATCTTCATAGTTGGCTTTTTAAATACAACTCTTTGACTTATCTTAGAACTTATTATATACATCTTGAACTTATCATAGGCTACCCTTAAATGATATTTTACTACTTTATGTATAATAAGAATTTTAGTAGAGTATGCTTTTATTTCTCCACTCCCAAATTTTATGCTACTGTTGTTAAACATTTTACTTTTGTGTATGTTATATACCATATACTATGTAGTTAGAATTTTTGTTTAAAGACATTTAAACATTAAGAAAATTAACCTTATCTATTTACTCACTTAGTTACCATTTCCAGGGCTGGCCTTTCATTTGCATAGATTCATAGTTCCATTGAATATCATTTTTTTTTTCTGCCTGAAAGACTTTCTATAACATTTCTTAAAGTATGAGTCTGCTGGTGGCCAAATTTTTCAGCTTCTATATCTGGAAAAGTTTTATTTTGCCTTAATTCTTGAAGATATTTTTGCTGAGTATAGGATTAAAAATTGATATATTTTTTAAATTTCTCTTTTGAAATAATCTTTGATTTACAAAAGAACTTCTTATTTACCTTTTGCTCATTTTTCCTGAATGTTAACATTTTATATAGCCATAGCAAGGTTCTCAAAAACTAAGAAATTAACATGGGCACAATACTCATAGCTAACCAACAATTTGTGTTCAGGCTTTATCGATTTTTATTAATGCACTTTTCCTTTTCTAGTATCCAATTCAGGACACCCCATTGCATTTAGTTTTCATATGTCTTTAGTCTCTTCCAATCTATGATTATTAGTTTTTCATGACCCTGACACTTTTGATCACTACCAGTGAAATATCTTGTAGAATGTCCTCAACTTGGATTTATCTAATGTTTTCTCATCACATCACATATATCACATAGGGATCACATGGTATCAACATTACTTTTGTTTTGTTTTGTTTTGTTTTTTTGAGACAGGGTCTTGCTCTGTCGCCAGGGCTAGAGTGCAGTGGCGTCATCATAGTGTACTGCAGCCTCAAACTCCTGGGCTCAAGCAATTCTCCTTCCTCAGCCTCCCCAGTAGCTGGAACTACAGGTGTGCGCCACCATGCTCAATTTTTATTTATTTATTTATTTATTTATTTATTTATTTATTTATTTTCTGTAGAGATAGGGTCTCTCTATTGCCCAGTCTGGTCTGCAACTCCTACCCTCAAACAGTCCTCCCACCTTGGCTTCCCAACATGCTGGGAATACAGGCATGAGCCAGCTCACCTAGTCAACATTACTTATCATTGATGATGTTAACCTTTGATCACTTGGTTAATAAGAGGCTGTCTGCCAGATGTCTCCACTATAAAATTATAATATTTTTCTTTTCAATTTTCTACTTGCTAGTAGTGAGTCACTAAGTCTAGCCTATAATCAATTACCAGGGGTGATGTTAGCTGTAGTATTTTTGTAGATGCCCTTTATAGGTTAATGAAGTTCCTTTTCTATTCCTAGTTTGCTAGGAGTTTATAATTATAAACGGATGTTTAATTTTATCAGATTATTTTTCTGCATTTTCTAAATGATTATATAATGTTTCCTATTTAGTATGTCAATATGCTGAGTTACAGTGATTGATTTTTTTAATACCACCAGCTTTGCATCATTCCTATCATGGACCCAACCTGTCATGTGTTACGTGTGTGTTTGTAGCTGTAAGGTTTTTCAGCGGTGGCGAAAAGAAAAGACAGACAGAGAGAGAGAAAGAGTGGGGGCCAAACCACGCAGCTTTATTATACACTCCTGGATGAGGTTCTGGGGCCCCAAGCGAGGGGGTGGCCCAGAAGTCGCCTCCGTTTGAAGGGGCTGAGGCCTTTTATATTGTTTGGGCAGGGCTAGGGACTTTTGGCTGGAAGAGCTGGGGATTTTCCATTGTGACCTTGAGTGGTCATTGAGAAATAGGAGGGGCTGGCCGTATTTGCCGAACCCAGGGGCAGAAAGGTGTCTTATCCAGGTGGACATCTGGGTGTGGTTCCTCTCAGCGGGGCCTGGCAGTTTTGTCCTTGGCGGGTCTGGTCTCGTGAGCCTTTTCTTTTTTGATCTAGGGAAGGGAGGGGGCCCGCCACCAGTCTTACAGTAGCTAGATTCAGTTTGCTCCTATTCTATTGATAATTTTTGTGTCTACATTAATGAGGGCTTTTAGACTGTAGTTTTCAGAAGATATTTCTGGTTTTGCTATTAGGTAAAGTCAGCCTAATAGTACAGCTGGGTAAAGATTCCTTTTGTTCTGGAAAAAAAAGAAATTGTGTAGAATTGGTGTTATTTCTTCCTTAGATGCTTGGTAGAATTTGCTAGTGAAACTCACTGTGATTAGAGTGGTAATTTTAGAAGGTCTTTAAATAAAATCTAACTTCTTTAATAGATATAGGTATATCAGGTTATCTATTTCTTCTTCAGTGAGTCTTGGTAGTTTGTGTCTTTCAAGGAATATGCTCATTTCATCCAAGTTTTAGCATTTTCGGCATAGAATTGTTCATTCAGCATTGTTCCCTTATCATCCGGTAATGCTGCCCCCTCTTTCATTCCTGAGATTGGTTATTTGTATCTTATCTCTTTTTCTTGGCCAGACTGTCTAGAGGTTTATCAGTTGTAGTAGGGAGAATTCTAAGGTGGCCTCCAAGATTTCCCACCCCCCTCCCACCTAATGTTCAACACTGTGAATTTGATGGATTTTACTCCTGTGATTAGGTTATATTAAATGGCAAAGTTGAATTTAAGACATGGAAATTATCTGGGTGGGCCTGGCTTGATTATATGAGCCCTTTACAAACAGAGTTTCCTCTGGCTGGTTCCAGAAGGGGAATTCAGAGATTTTTCTCTGGATGCTTTCAAAGTTTTTATTTTTATATAGCACCTTAAGGATTGGACATATTCTTGCTGCCTTAAATAAGTTGGCAGTGGGGGAGCTGATTTAACTACTGGCTGACAGCCAGTAAGGGAACAAGGGACTCAGTCCTGCAGCCTCAAGGAATTGAATTCTGCCAGCAACCTGAATGAGTTTAGAAGTGGGTTTTCCCCTACAGCATCTAGAAAAGCATGCAGCCCTGCTAGTATATTGACTTCTTCCTTTTGAGACCCTAACCAGAGAATCTAGTAATGCTATGCCTGGACAACTGACCTTTAGAACTCTTTGATAATAATGGATATTTTCTTAACCCACTAAGTTTGTGATCAGTTCTTATGTAGCAATAGAAAACTAATAAATTGATTTTATTGATCTTTTCAAAATACTTGATTTTTCATTCCTCTTATTATTTTGGTTATAATTTGTTATTCTTTTTCTAATTTCTTAAGGTGGTAGCTTAGATTACTGATTCAAGATCTTTTTCTTTGCAGTAGAAGCACTTAATGCTATAAATGTCCATCTAAGCAGTTTTTACTTACGTTACACAATTTTGATAGGTTGTATTTTAGTTTCCAGTTCAAAAAAATTTTCCCTTGAGATTTTCTTCTTGATCTATACAAACTAAGAAACATTGATTAATTTTAAAACATTTGAGAATTTTACAGTTATATTTTTGTTATTGATTTGTAGTTTAATTATGCTATAGCCTAAGGATTAATGTTGTCTGATTCATATTCTTTTAAACTTATTAAGCTTTATTTTTTGGTACAGAATATGTTCTGTTTTGCTGAAATGTTTCATATGTATTTGAGAAGAATGTATATTCTTCTGTCCTGTTGGGTGGAATGTTTTATATTTATAAATCATGTCCAATTGGTTGATATCATTGTATAGGTAATCCATACTCTTACATATTTCCTGATTATCTGTTCTTTCAATTACTTAGAGAAGACTGTTATATTTCCCAAGTATATTTATGAGTTTGTCTTTTTCTTTTCCAGATCTATTAGTTTTTGACCCTGTATTTTGAATCTCTATTGATATATGCATACACGTTAAAAATTGTTATGTTCTCTTGGAGAATTCATATCTTTACCACTATGTGACGTCCCTTTTTATTCCTAAAAATATCCCTTGTTTTTCAAAATTCATATAGCTACTCTAGTTTTCTTTTGCTTAATGTTGCATGGTATTTTTTCTCTATTTTTCTACTTTTAACCTGATGTATCTTTGTCTTTAAAGTGGTTTTTATGCAGCATATAGTTCAGCATTGCTTTTTTTCCAAGCTAACAATCTGTGTGTTTCAGCTGCCATTTTTAGACCATTAGCATGTAAAGTGATTATTAGGATTAGATTAAAATATATCATCTTTCTAGTTTTTTTTAATTTTTTTACCATTTGTTCTTTGTTTCCTTGTCCCTCTTCCTACTTTCACTACATTTAATTAAGCATTTTTATGATTTTATTCTATTTATTCTCTTGATTTATTGTCTATAACCATTTTTAACAACTTTTTAGTGATTATCCCAGGACTTAGTATACATTGGTAATCCGAGTTGACCTCCAAATAGCATTATGCTGATACCTATGAGGTTTTAAAGCCTTTTAACAGTATAGTCTCACTTTCCTCCTTCCAGCTCCTGTATAATTTCTATTATACATTTCATTTTTTCTTATGCTATAAACATAAACTATATTATCAATATGTTGTCATATCTTTGCTTTAAATAGATATCTTTTAAAGCCAATAACATTATAGAATAGATAACTTTATATATTGCATGTTCAATACTCTTAATGTCTTTGCGTGGATGCAAGTTTCTGAATATAATTCATTCCTTATATCTGAAGAACTTCTTTTTCCATTTCTTGTTGAGTAGGTCTGCTGCCAATGCATTCCTTTAATTTTTGTTTATCTGAGAAAGTATTTATGTCTCTTTTACTTTTGAAAGGTGTTTTCACTGAGTTTCATTCTGGGTTGACTTTTTTCTTTCAGATCTTTAGAGATTTCATTCCATTGTCTTCGTTCTTGCATGATTTCTAAAGAGAAGTCTTCTGCGAATCTTATCCTTGCTCCTCTGCAAAAAAAAAAAATAACTGTGTCTCTTTTTTTCTCTGGATGCTTTCAAAGTATTTATTTTGTATCTAGCTTTTAGCATTTTTAATATGATTATACTTAGATGTGCTTTATTATTTATTTGTTTTGATTGGTTGGTATTTATCTTGGCTGATGTTTGAGTTTTGGGATCTGTAGTTTGGTATGTGCATGATTTTGCAAAATTCTCAGTCATTATTTCTTCAAATATTTTATTCTTTTTTTTTCTTCTTATGGGATTATCATTATACATGTATTAGACAGTTTATTTTTCCACAATTCTTGGTTTCTCTGTTCTGATTTTTTAACTCATATTTTTCTTTGTGTTTCAGTTTGGATAATTTGTATTCACATGTTACAAAGCTTGTTATCTTTGACTGTGATAAGTCTACTAATGTGTCTGTCTAAGGCAAGCCATCTATCTTATGTGTTTGATTTCTTGCTTTTTAATTAGATGCCTTCTTATAATTTCAATTGATCTGATTTCTATCGATTGGCCAAGTCACGTATTTGGCCTTGCATGTTGTCTCCCTTCTCCATTAGAGACTTTAGCACATCAAATAATTATTTAACATATCCTCATTCATATCTGGTTCTGTTTCTAGTGATTACTTTGTCTCTTCAGGCTGCTATTTTTGGCTTAGTTTATGTCATACAATTTTATGTGGAAACTAGACATGTTTTATAGAATCGTGTAGATTCTGAGGTAAATTCTGAGGTAATAGATCCTGAGGTAAATTTTTCGTATGCTTGGAAATGAGCATGCCTTTTATTTTGGTATACCTTTAATGCTAGGGTTTTTGCTTCTTTGGTCAGAAGTTGACCCAAGTTTGAGTTTACTTCTTGCTTGACTCCAGGCTTGGCTTTGGGTCTTCCCTTCGCACTCTTCCCAGGGAACACCTGTCTCTTGCAGCGTCTGCACCTGAATTACACTGTTGTTCTCACTCAACGCTTGGTAGTGTGTTTTGGTGGTTGGATCTAGGGACAGTGAGGTGTATCTGATGTTTTGACTAAGCCCCAGGATTAGGCAGGATTTGTAAACTCAGTTCTTGGGGCGTGACTTTCACGAGTGTTCCTGTTCCTCCTCCATATGGAATGTTGGGCCTAGCACATATCCCTGCCTGTCCCTCAGGGGTCCAGCTTTCTTTATCTTCCAGTCACATAGACACTTGCAGTAGGTTCCCACCATTATCCCAGTTCATCAGTTTCTGTTGTCCACTCCCTGTATACTGAGGCACTTGCTTTACCAGAAGACAGAGGGATATGGGCCTTGGTGGAGTTGTAGTGATGGACATTGTCACTCAGCCCCACAGGGCCCATGGAGAGGCTTTGTCAGGCGTCTCCCTGATCTTCCCTTTGAAAACCTGGCAGAATTCCTAGGTGACAAGCCTGCAAAAGGATAAGAAACCCTTATCTTTTGGCCACCAGAGGCATCACACTTTCATGCTACTCCACAGTTAGCATTTTGTAATTAGGTAAAAATTTCTTGCTGAATATACTTATAGGATTATATCATGTTTGGTGGTATCTATACTTATCCTAAAATTTCTTTCAGCACCTCATTTGTAGACCACAATCATATTAACTAATTAACTTTTTACATAATTATTATACTTTAACTGTGCTAAGACTTGTTCTAAAAATGTCCATTACTTTATGGTTAAACATGGTTACAGGCATGAAGTCAAAATTTATTTTAATAAAAATTATCATATTTTTCTGTTTTAAAATATGTAATACTTAAAATGTTTTTCTTCTGGTAATCATGAAAAGTGAATGATAAGGACATGAGTACAGGTATGAACTCAACTCTTTATATGAGTAGAAATACATATGTGATTCTCCTTTTAAAAATGGCATTTGTATATATAATAATGATACTTTTACCACACATTCCTTTCTGGAAACAATGGAACACACACACAAAAAAAAACAATGTGAAAAAAAAGAAAAAACAGTTAACATTGAAAATAGAAAGTAACCACAAATCAGCCAACACCAGGAGGAAAACAAGCAATAGTGAATTAGTAATGAAGTTAAAACACCAAACCACATGTAATAGCATACAGTTCTTTGGTAAGGTCACTCCAAGGCCTCCCATATGTCAAGGAAAGCATCATGAATACCTCCAGTCATGCACCCGACACTGGGACTTTGGTGATGCTCCTTTCTCCTTCAAACCACCCACTTCTGGGAAAGGCAGAGTCTCGGTAGGGTCCAGGAAGGCTAGTAACCACAGGATGCCCAGATAGACCTCTGCGTTAGGCAGGGGAGTAAGCTGAGCACAGGCATGGGGAGTCCCCTCACCCCAGGGAGGGAGAAAGCAGATGGTTTGCTAGAATGAATTGCGTGTCTGCCCTGGGGTTGTCCCTCTGTTTATCTTGCTCAGTAACCTAAAACAGTGATAATTGAAGAAATTTATCAACTCTTTGCATATTTTATTTGGACCGTGTTCATAGCTCCTAGAGTGATTTATTATGGTATGTTTTCTGGATGCTTGTTTGTTTCTCTGCTAGAGTTTTTTATAGCTTTTTATTTATTTATTTTTATTTCAGAATATTATGGGAATATAAACGTTTTGGTTACATAAATTGCTATTGTGCCATTTTAGTCAAAGTTATAAGTGCACCCATCCCCCAGATACTGTGCATTGTACTTGTTAGGTGGAAGAGTTTTGATTGAAATTTTATGCAAAAATTAACAGGCATTAAGAATCACACATAATTCAAATAACATTTCCCCAGGAAATGATGTAACATTGGCATTCACATTACTTAGAACAATATTGTTGTGTTCCTTTATTGCTTCACATTAATCATCCTGATTCTTTTATACTAAAATGCTAATTTACTTAAAATTTTAAATGTTTCTTGGAAAATGGCATCAGAATTAATGTTTCTATCAGTGCTCCTAAATGTTGCTAAAACACAATATTGCAACCTACAAAAAAAATTCTAATTTATTGAAAAGCATAGTTTTTATGTGGGCCCAGTATACTCTCCCTGTCAATCTTTTAAGTAAAAATGGGACTTTAATGATGACCTTTTTAATAAGCAAATACTAATTGATAGCTTATCATTAAGCAACATTGTAAACAAAAGAGATACATCTCATAACCCAACCAGTTTATTGGTTTGAAGACAGATATTATATTCATAATTATAGAAATGAGTTTTTCATAATTGTTGGGGGCATTTCAGGGAAGATTCCTGGGGAAGTTAGTAATTTCTGAGCTAAAATTCAAGGATGAGAGAAGAGGAACTATCTGGATGCAGGGAAAAGAAAAAAGAAGAGCATTCCAGGCAGAGGGCAAGGGATTCAGAGGCCTGTGAGGAAAGATTTTGGCAAGTTTGAGGACCTGAGTAGACCAGATGCCAAGAGTGTAGACAGTGGAGGATTCAGGGTGGTGTGGACCATGATACGAGTGTGACAATTGTGCAAGGGCAGCAAAATGTTGAAGGATTATAAGGAAGAGGATATGATATTTGTGTTTTAGAAAGATCCTTTTGATGGCAGGACATCAAATGGTTTAGAGCAGAAGAGGACTGGTGATTAGGAGACAAGCTTGTGGCTGTGATGGTAGCTTGGACTGGGTGGGTAAAGGACTTGAGAGCAGATAGAACCATGGAGAAGAGAACAGAAGGAGTCAGAGATGGCTTCTGGGTTTCCTCCTTGAGCATGTGAGAGAAGGACCTGAATGGAGAAGAGGGGAAAGTGACAGTTCAGTTCTGGACATGGTGAATTTCAGGTGCTGCAAGAAGAAGTGGAGGACTCACATGGTGAGGGTGGGGAAAGGCACAATCTTGGCAGGGTGGTGCCTAGAAGAAAACTAGAGATGCTTCAGGAATGAAATGTACAGCATATCATCAAGCCCCCAAGGAATCTCACAGAATCTCTAGTAACATCTGCATTGCCCCAAATTCTTTGTGGTGCAGCTCTGTTTGGCAGGAGGAGCAGAATGTCATGAAATGACTACTTCTGTTTGTTTCTGGGTTGGTACAGCATTGAGTACTAAAGTTATGAAAACATAAGATAAATATAAAAATATTAAATGAAACAAAGTTGATTAGCTTATGTTCATAATATGACAAAATAAAAATATAAAATGGTTAACACAAGTTTATATATATGATATCTCTGTTATTACTGAAAAAACATCCTTTAAAATGACCCTGGATCTGTTTGAGGATTGAGTTTACCTGTTACCCTTGAATTTAATCATACAACTTACAAAAAGACTCAAGCAATAATATTCATAATTCATCAAGTCATGGCCTGTCATGGACTAGATATGCATGTCTGTCCCCTCTGTCAGTTGATACGCTTGTTTTTATGTCCTTTACAGTGACCAGTAAGATGCCCTGCACAGCTATGGATACTATAAAAATTAAGAAAAGGATTTTGAGCCTTTTCCTGATTTGATCTTGTTGTAGTTGTACATTTTTATCCAAGTTATTCATCTCACAAAATAAATTGTAAATTATTTCCCTGAATTATTTGTAACACATGAAAGTTGTCTTAACTTTGATGAAATTTCATTACAGGTGATTATGTTGTCATGACTATATATTTTGAGTTGAGTAGAAGAATGGGATACTTCACTATTCAGACATACATTCCTTGTATACTGACTGTGGTTTTATCCTGGGTGTCATTCTGGATCAAAAAAGATGCTACACCAGCAAGAACAGCATTGGGTGAGTTTCAAAAAATCTCTGCTACCATTTTGTATAATTTTAATATAGAAGCACTCATAAAAATACTTTCAGTGAAAGAGACTTAGTTTAAATGTGAATGACCTAGTTTGAATGTTACTTAATCCGTGCTTGGAATTTTTTTTTTAGGTAGCTGAGTTAGATTGTTCTTTCTGACAATGGAATTTCATGTTGTGCTACTTAAATTAGGTTGGGGTTAGAGATTCATAATAATCAATTGTGCATTTGATACTATAAGCTGATATAATCACAGATATATAGGCACATCTGGAACCTGTCAACTCAAAATTCTCACAATCTTAGTGGCAGGAAACAGAACTTGCCGCACACCTTTAGGACTGAAGACCCAGTATCAGTAAAATAGCTTCTCAATAAAATAAGCAGCTCTGCTTGTATATAACAACTTTACCACTGAACAAGAAAATGATCATTCTTTTCAGCTATGGTCCACACACTAAAACTCAGTCTTTTTATGAGTTTTCCTCTCTGTCCCCCAAAGTTCTCTATAAAACACTAAAGTTCAGTAGTTTTAAAACTGTGCAACATATTTTGTCACTTTTTCTCTATGATATTTCCCTAACTTTCAACGTTTTGATTTTTTGAAGACAGGTAACATATAAGACTGCATATAGAGGTTGTTTCCCCCTGACAAATTTCTTCCAGACAAGAGGGAGCTGCATCGATTTCAAATCCTTGCAATGTCTTTCATATTTATATTGTGCTGTTTCTGTGTTTGTTTTTTTATTCTTTATTTGATTGTTCAACAACCAAGTACGGTTTGACTGAAATAAACTAGCCTGTAATATCTTCCACCTATACTAGTTTTACATGCTTATAAGCATGTATTTTCTATAAAAAATGCATGATAGAATTGCTACCATCAGACAAAGTTATTAACACAAATTAGTAACTACTCTTGGGGTTATGACCTTACAGTTACAAATGTTAGGTGCCATTGTACTGAAGACCTTTAAAGATCAGCTTCCAAGCAATATAACATGTAGTTATGTTAATACAACTTGAGACTATGAAAGTCTTATGGAGAATAGTTGTTGTGGGATAAAGAGCACAGAGATATTAGAACTACACAGTGCTGTCGGATAACAGCCCAGAGAGTGGAGAAACACCATTAACACTAAGGTGTTGAACTGAGACACCAGAAAGTCTGTGTGTAGAAATGAAGGGGTACTCTAGATCTCATTTAATAAAGCTTAAACCAAGCAATGATAAGATCAAGGACAACCACTAGTAAATTAACTGTCTGTAATAAGAAAGAATTTGACAGGCTTAAAAAAAAAATGAAAACATAGCCCAGACTCCTTATCATGTATCATTCACAGTATAGAATATATAATAAATAAATATCAGACAGTCTAAGAAGCAAAGATATGTGATCTATGATCAAGAAAAAAAAAGACAATAAAACAAAACAACTCTAATGTCGAATCAGTAGACATGGGATTTTAAAACAGCTATTATAACAATGTCCAAGGACTTAAAGGAAAATATGATCTTAATGAATGAACACATGGGTTATCACACCAGAAAAGTACATGAAAAGAAATTCTAGAATGAAATATATAATGTCTTAATTGAAAAATGTATTAAATGTACTTAAGATAAAAGATAGCAGAAGGAAAAAGGTTATGTAAAAGGGAAGACCACCAAATAAAATGTATCTAATCTGAAGAACATAGGAATAAAAAGATTAAAAGAATGAAGAAAGCCTCAGTGTCCTGTGGTATAATATGAATATGTATAACATAACAGTAACTGAGGTTCCAGAATAACAAGAGAAAAGAATGAGGCCAAAAATTTTTGAAGAAATTCCCAAGTTTGGTGAAAAATACTAATCTACAAATTCAAACAGTTTATGAAGATACAAGCGGGAAAAATACAAAGAAAACCACCATAGTCCAAATCTTGAAAACTGAAAATAAAGAAAATTTCTGAAAGCAGCTAAATTAAAAATGTCCCATTATATGTGGAAGAGCAAAAATATCACTAATGGCTCATCCTTCATGAGCAATAATGGGGGCAAAAGATAATTAATTGCCATCTTTAAAGTACTGAAATTAAAGAGAGAACCTATCCAGTTGATATTCTACATCCAGAGAAAATATATTTCAAAATCTTGTTGGAATGAAGGCATTTGTAGATAAACAAAAGCTGTGACAGTTATCACAGAAAATCTAAAACCACAATAAAAATACTAAAGAAAGCTAATTAGGCTAATGGAAAAAAATAGAAAATTAGACTTATAAGAAGGAATGAAAAAGATCAAAAATTGTAAATATGTGATAAATATTAAAAACTATCTTTCTATTTTTATCCCCTTGATTAAAGTCAAAATGATAATATTATAAGATGTGGTTTCCAAAATAAAAAATAAATAAAATATAGGCCATAAATAGCAAAGAGGATAGGAAATATATGAAAATATATTCATATGAGTTTAAGTGTTACAAAAATGACTTAAGTGGTACAAAAATAATTCTAAGTAGACTGTGATATGTTAAGAATTCTTATTGTAATTTGTTGAAAAATTAGGAAAATATAATTAAAAGCATATCTAAGAATTCAATGTAGGAATTAAATGGAATACAAAAAACCAATTATTTAAGCAAAGAAAAAGAATGAAAAAAGAAATAAAGAAATGACTGAACAAGGAAAGAAGAAGGAGAAGAAGAAAGAAAAATTGGAGCATATAGAACAATATCAAGATGGCTTACTACTAAAATTACATTACATGGAAGTGGACTACCATATAATCTAATTAAAAGGTAGGTATTGTCAGAATGATTAAAAAGTTAAGACCTAATTATACATTGACTAAAAAAAGCACAAAAGAACACAGGTAGTTTGAAAGAAAATGGATAGAAAAACATCTACCACATGAACAGCAAAGAAGCTGGTATACTGTGTTAAATGAGACAAAGTAAAATTAAGAAAAGGACTATTAGAGATAAATAGAAACATATAATAATGATAAATGGATCAACTCAACAGAATGACAAAACATTCATAAATGTGTCCATGCCTAGTATCAGAACTTCATATTAAAAGAAGCAAAAACTAAGAATAAAAAGATAAATTTAAAAATCTGCAGAGCTGGAGATTTAAATAGACTTCTATCAGCAGTATGCATAAACAGGCAAACCTGTTTACTTATTTAAGTGATTAAACAAGTCAGCAGAGAATCAGTAAAAGAATGGAGGATCTGAACAACACTATCAATGTCTTTGAGCTATTTGATATTATAGAAGTCTGAACCTAATAATTGCATCATGCAAATGAACTCTAATTTCTGCCTCCCGTCATACATGAACATTAATTTAAAATGGACTATAACTTAAATGATAAAGCTAAAAATGCAAGATTTCTAGAAAAATAAAACTTATGACTCTAATATTAGATTAGATAAAGATTTCTCAGACCAGAAGCAAAAAGCACTAATGAATCATAGATGAGGAAAACTCAAACATTTCTGGCATAAAAATACACTTGAATAAATACTTCATGTTCTTGGATAATATGCAACATCATGAAGATTTGTTGGTTATATACAATAAACATATCTTTTCCAATGTGTAGCTCCTTTTTCTTTTTTATACATTTGGTGTACAGAAATTTTAATTTTATTTATTAATCCTTGTATTGATGTTTTTTGTTCTAAATATGTTATAAGTATGGCTACTTTGAGTAAATATATATTAAGTAAGTAAGTTAGTATGGCTAGTTTACAAATTAGGACAAGACAAGTAAGAACAAAGAGGGGTTATTTGGGCAGAAGAGAAGTGTGAGATGTGGAACAGCAGGTGCTACATAGGACTGCAAACTATTTTCATTTAAAAAGAAATGTTTAAACGACAAAATGGCCAACAATGACAGAGAATTACTGGATAAACTGAAAGGTGTCCGCTTGATTCAGGCATTTTAATGTTATTGTGAAGACTATGATAAGAAACATCATTGAAATGTTGCTTACAAAACTGTACAGACATGAAAGGTCAAGGTAAGATTTTGTGGAGTATGCGATGTCAAGAAAGATTCCCTAAAAGAAGAGCCATGTTGGAGTGGGGGACGTGGGTGATCTGTCATTGTTCATGTTCCCTGTGGCATCCGTTTACAACTCGATGACTGTCCCCCATGCAGGCATCACCACAGTGCTGACCATGACCACCCTAAGCACCATTGCCAGGACGTCCCTGCCGCGAGTGTCCTATGTGACCGCCATGGACCTCTTTGTGACTGTGTGTTTCCTCTTTGTCTTCGCGGCTCTGATGGAGTATGCCACCCTCAACTACTACTCAAGCTGCAGAAAACCAGCTGCCGTGAAGAAGAAGACAACATCCGTGAGTTGCAGTAGCAGAGATTTTCCGGGAGGTAATAGGGAGATGGTTTGAGATAAATGTGTGCTTAAATACATGTATTGCTAAGAATCTTATAAAACATGATATAAATACTCATCAACAAAACTCTAAGGAACTGGACTAGGATTCTGAAGATGTGAATGTGACCCTCTAGCATCCTCCAGTGTCACCCACCAGTGACCTGGGTGGTTTAATCATTCCATAAAGATTGCTCTCAACTAGGGAGCTCTGGGATGCAAATGTTCGTGGCAGTTTTCTAACGAGATTTTTCTTCTTTCCTTGTAGTTATTACCTCCAGACTCCTCCAGATGGATTCACGAGCGGATAAGCCTGCAAGGCCCCTCCTCCGTACGTATAGCATCGCAGGCACCAATATTCTGAGAACTTTTACTAAACTAGGATTGCATTTGAAAGCTCTGTGGCTGCTTATGCACCCATGTATTGGAGACCAATGAATGCATGCACTCCCTCGAAAAATGTGCTTACTACTACTTAAAGACAATCCAACTTTGAAAATTTTGAAAGTAGAGCCCAAAATTAATCATAATCTTTCTACATGGGAAATAGTGTGTGGCATACATAGTTCTGAGTTTTTTTCTAGGCATTCAAATAATATATACTCATGCATTTAGAAAAACTAAATTATGATCTATATAGTAGATCTGTATATCTTGCACTAATATGTACAAAAGGGCTATATTTGTAACTCAAAAATATGTACTTCAGTTTCCATGCCACAGATATGATTTCCTAGGATCATTTCAATGATTGTACTGCAGGCTCGTGATTGATGCTCAGGCAATCTTGGCTGGACACTAGGTTTATCCACACTTTTTTGCTTGTATTCACATTCTTATCACTGCCATTTTGTATACACCTGTGACTGTTTATTTACTTATAAATTCCTGGAAGCAGAATGGCTGGCAAAGGGGTTGCACTGTGTTTGATAAATGGCATTCAACCAGCTCCAACAGCAGTACCAGACACCCCCTCCCCCAGAACTCCCCCTACACTGCTTGACAGCCAAGCCCCTGCCAGCTTTTCTCATTGGCATTTCTTTGATTATTGATAAAGTTTCATATTTTCACTTGTTTACTTTTGATTTTCATTTCTACTTTTATGAATTGCTTTAGAATGTCTTTTAACTTTTACTAGTACTTTAAAGTAGATATCTTCCAGTTATGGATATATAGTATATATTATATATAATATTTTATGGAATGTTTAATTTAGATAGTCACTTACAGAATATATGACAGATACTCACTTGTTTGTCATGTAGTTTTTATTCCAGCTTTCGTTGGCAACATTGTCACGGTCCTTTCTTGGACCTTTTCCTGCATGTATTATTTTAAGTTTCATGGTGTCAGATCTGTCAGCCTTTTCTTTTGTGGTCTCTGCTTCTTGTGTCCTGCTTCAGAAGGTCCCTTCCCCCTCCACCTCCGCCCCGACTGTCCTCACTTTCTTTTGAGCACTTTGCTTGACAACACGTTCTAAGCACTTTCATATATCAACTCACTTTTATGCTTACCACAGCTCATTCTACAGATAAGGAAACTGAAGTATGGAGAAACTAAGCCTCACAGATATTAACCAATATTTGACAATTTAAAAATAAATTTGTTGCATTTAGTTATTATGGATCTGAATTTTTAGTATATATCTTGAGGTATGAAGAATCTAGCTTTATTGAAAAATCGAGAAATGTATGTTTAAATTGCTGATGTGATCTACCCCTTTTATCACATAATAACTTATTTATATATAATCGTGACTTTTATTCCTTTATACATATCAATTCGTTAATTACAACCAGGCATCAAAGGGGGTTTTCTGTCAGTCAGTACCTTACATTTAGCGCATTCCCAGCCATGTTCATATGGAGATTCCGTAGTTATCTGTACTGTGCAAGTGTGGATCACAGTAGTTCTCACAGAAGGCGAGGAGGCAGGCCACCTTTACAGCTGTGGGAAACCACAGTGAACAGACAGATTTTGCCAGCAAATGCTCCAACCAGCATCAGACTGAAACAGAGGGGAAAGGGGCACATTACCACACACAGCCAGGGGCCTGGGAGTTGATGGAAAGAAATACTGACACATTTGGTGTAGAAATGATACTGCCAACAAAAAAGAAAAGAGAATCCTTTAACACAGGGAAAAAAATAAATTTTCACAAAACCAAGAAAAAAGGTTTTTAAAAGGAAAAGGAGGGAAAGTTTAATGACCTTAAAGAAAGTACAAAGAAACTTAGTTCACAGACAGAGAAGGTGCCAGGCCAGGTGAGATGACACAATTAGAGAGATCTTCAGCAGGAGTTATACTATAGCCAAAGAAAAAGGAAGTTTTTCAGCTATCGGATAAGAATTGTCAATATTACCATCTTTCACTCTGTTATGAAAGATCACAGCCTCGTGCTAGTTAAGGAGCCACTGTTACCAACAAGAAAATGCAGCAATTAGCAGCCTCCAAGCAGCGAAGGGCACAAACGATCACAGGTGTGGACTGGGGCACATTGTCCTAACTGCTCTGTGCCTCAGTTTCCTGTCCTGTCAAATGCAAGACTGATGACCTTTGCATGCACCCAGGAAGTGCAATGCTCCAAGGGAGGCCCTGGGGTTGCCTCAGACACACAGGCAAAGGAGGAGTGAGTCAGGGACCCAAGTTGGCCAAAGGGGACTTTGGGGAATCATTAATTAAAATCTCTATCTTGGGCATAGTTTGAAATTTTCATGACAAATGAGAGGGGTGCATGGAAAGATGTACTAAAGCAATACAAAGTGCAGCTATTCAGGGCTCTTAACATCCTAAGTTTTATTTCAGTCTTATAAAATGGAATTAGTTTCATTTCAAAACAATGAGCTATAAAGACATAAATAGAACTCCCTTAAATATTGTATTGAGTCTCCAACTGTTTCAGAGACCATGGGTCTTTAGTCCCCTAAATGAAGAAACGGAGGTTTATCTTGCCCCAGAAACTTGGCTGTTTCTTTGCCTATGGCCTCCCAAAGACACCCTTGGGATCTCTGGTGAGCTGTCCCCACCCCTGCAGAGCCTTCCGCTGCCCTGTGTGAGTCACCATCTTCCTCTGGGGCTGCCCTGTGTTGTGAGGGCTGGGCTTCTCCTCTGTGTCTCCTGTCGCCCCAGGTCTCCCACAGAGCAAGAGACTACACAGGTCAAAGAAACAAGTGGATGAGTATCTGGCTGAACACTGTCACAGCACACACGTAGGAACACCTTTCATGCAACTGTTATTTCATAAAGGCAGAATTTTCCAACTGGAGCTTGTCAAAAAGAGGCAGATTCCTCAAATGCAGAGAAGCATGATCTGCCATGTTTCAGCAAACCCCGTGGTGGTATTTATACCCACTCAGGCTTAAGAACATTAACCTAGAGAAGACGCCTCCACATGAGAGCCGTAGGGACAGCAGGGCTTCCATTTCTGCCCGTGCACCGGAATTGTGGGGGAGGGTGGACAGCTGCACGGTGAGGTCCCACCGCCACCAGTACCAGAGGTGGGTGGCCACAGTGCGAGAGGGAAGCAATGCTCTGTGAGCACATCTTGCTATAGGTCTTTCCTCACACACAGATGCTTCCCATTTATAGGGACGCACCAGAAGCCTACAAGTAATGACTCTGCGAGCTCCACACTCCCACCTCCTCTCCACATGACTGTGAACATATCCCATCAAACTGAGATCCAGAAGGGATGCTGTGTCTCCTTGTAATAGTATTTTTTGGTAAAAATAGAAGAGGTTCTCATGATGCTTTCTAATGAATTCTGAATAGCCTCTTTCCCAGCGCTGTGCCAACTCTGTGCAAAGGAACCAGACAGCTGGCCGGCTAATAAATGGGCTTCTATCTCCATTTCTCCCTTGACATCACACTCTGCAGGTCCCACTGTCTCAGTTCAGTCAGCACAGACAAAACTAAAGCAGACAGGCAAATATGCTTTTTACTTCTCTTCCATTATTCAGTCAAATTTAGAAATGAATCCTCCTAGCAGAATTCGCTGTAGCACGCAGCTTAGAGCTATTTGGAAGAGCTTAGCAACTGTCTAAAGAATTGACGAGTCTATTTGCAGCCACTTCTCAAGGTTAGGAATGAGTCCTCTCATTTATGAGTGAACAGCAAGTCATCTCTCTCCTTTATCTGCCCCACTTTGACTTTTCCATGTCAAGAGGAGAGTGAAGAAGTAGAAAAGAAGTATTCCAACTGCACATATTTTTCATTATGCTCCTTGAGATGACAAGCCGTGTCCAGCAGCCCCACACTGAAAGCTCACTTGTTACCTGAATTACGGGGCACAAGGAGATTCATCATTCCTATGCACCGTATCTTCTACTGTTTACTAGTTAGAAAAAAATACCATATTTATCTCTCCACAATTCAATATATGTACTGTTTACCATTCAAGGAATAAATATAAGTACACAACTGCTACAAATCAACAGAAAAGTAGGCAGAATGGGGACTTGAAATGGCTAAGACACGTTTGAAAATATGCTCACCCTCCCTCGCCAATAACCTGGAAAACACAAGTTTTGGGACCGCGATGCACTTTTCCTTGCATTAGAATTGCAGGGATTGAAAAGACAGTCTCCAGTGCTGGGGAAGCGTGGGGGATGGGCGTGCCCATTTGTCCCCCTTTATCTGGGAGACAGTATTGCTTGATACACCTCAGGCTGTGTCATGGCATTTCATGATGACTGTTGTGTCGTTCTTGTTGCCGGCAGAACTATTCTCTCCTGGATATGAGGCCACCACCACCTGCGATGATCACTTTAAACAATTCCGTGTACTGGCAGGAATTTGAAGACACCTGCGTCTATGAGTGTCTGGACGGCAAAGACTGTCAGAGCTTCTTCTGCTGCTACGAAGAATGTAAATCAGGATCTTGGAGAAAAGGGCGTATTCACATAGACATCTTGGAGCTGGACTCATACTCCCGGGTCTTTTTCCCTACGTCATTCCTGCTCTTTAACCTGGTCTATTGGGTCGGATACCTGTATCTCTGAATGCTACTCCTAGTGTCGCAGGAAGGGCATTTGGTTCACATTCTTGACCTTCCGTCACCCCAGTCCAGTAGTGACCAGTCGGGAGTGGCAAGGAAGGACACTGCTCAGTTTATCTTAAGTTATAAATTACATTTCAGCCACACAGGAAGTATCTGGATATATTTCTATTATGTATTTCATACACACACACACACATATTAATTGAGTTCTCAAGTGAAATTCTTGCTAATTCCTTACTGAATCTGTAGTCTGCTGATGTTTATGAATGACTTTTAGATATTGGAAATAGCTGCTGATTATCCTTGCAAAGAAATCTGTAAAACATGCAAGCCAATAGCAGAGACGCTCTTGGGCCCCACCCTTTACGTATCTTTCCCTCCCAGCCCTCGGCAGGCACAGCACCCACGAGTCCTGCGTCACCCTGGCCCAGGCCACTCCTGCTGGCCTCCGCCCCTGCCCACTGGGCACTCAGCCTGGTATGAACTGCAGTGAGTTTCTTCTCTTTGTGGCCTCTTTTGCCCCAGCACCACCGCTGGTAGGCAGGACCCCTTCACCTAACAACCTCACCCCAGGCCCGGGAAGAGTGTACATGCTTTGGCCACAAGTTTCCATTTAAGGATAAATACAATTTTCAAAAATGCTCATGTTTCTGAGGTCAAAGCTGTTGATTATCTCTGAATATTAGAAGGTCATTACTTTATTCCAAACTACTGAAAGTCAATGGTATTTGAACATTGGGTTCTTGGACTAGTTCAACAACATTTCACCTTAAGAGCTATGTTTTACTAGACCGAGGCTCAACCCCAAGTATGTGTCTAGCTTATGTTATTATGGGTTCAGTAATTGTCTTCATCTTGCAAAGAAAGATATATAGCACGCACAAGCCTTTGTCTTGGAAACATATTCCAGAGTGTGAAAGAAATGTAGATAAAATTTTAAAAACTCCTTAGTGAATATTAATTTTCAACTCAAACCAACTTTAGATGCAAAAAAAATGGGTAATTGCTTTCATCAATTATATATTTTGATGAACAAGAATTATTTTATACTTTGAAATACAATACATAGCAAGATCCCAAAGAAAAAAAAATCCCCCTAAATCAATACTCTTTTGATATTTTTATAACACAAAACCAATCTGTTTCTTGATATTAGTTCTTTGTTACAACTGGATGCTAGTACATACTTCCTGACTCTTTTGAAGCTTCTCATCATCAATAGGGGAAGAAAAGTCCTACCAGTTAGCTAATAATGCTTAGCATTATTATAATTTTGGTACCAGAATCTCTATGCTTCTCATCTTTCTCACACAGAGAACTGAATTAATTTTATTGGAAACCATAATTTTTAAAATTATCTACTGTGCATACTATTATTACTCAGAAAAAAAGTAAATTATTATGCAGAGAAAGTATAAAAAAGTACTGATTTCCCACAATTGACTGGCTGCATATCAGACACAGAAGGGGATGGGAGTGGAAGGAGCCAGAAAAATTGAAATTAGATACATCTGTTTACTCTTATTAACATTGTTGCATATCAAGTGAATGCAAAGATATAGATATATAATCAGCCAGTTTTCAAGGGCTGAGTCTGTATACTGTGAGACATTTTGGTTTGATAGTTGCTACATAAGCCACAAGCCAGTTGATTTTGATCTAGCAAATTCAATTTAAAAAGTAAAATAATGTTTGTGGAGGAATAGGTTGAAAATAATGGTTTAAATGAAATTTCTCTTCTGTTAGAGGATGTCACATACTAATATCCCAGTTCTCTCTCTTGCATACCAACCCCTCCCACCCTTGGCAGCGGTACTTTGGAAGGACCCTGACCCAGGGAGCCCCAGATCTCACCACAGCACTGAGGACAGACAGCAGGTGGCCCAAGGGCAGTCTTCTCCAAACACAACTTCCAACTTTATGAATTCATGGTTTCTACCAATACAAACAATTTCAACCTGCTATATTTTAGAAAAAGTTCTGGAAAGATCTGAATTTTCTGGTAAAATTCTTCTTGGGAGAAAAATAACAATGTAAAAGAAGTTTTATAACATAAATTTGGTCCAGTTTTACCTTAAAGACAATTTTACTGATGCCTCTTGTTTCAAAACCACTCAATATTTGGATATTGTCAGCAACTCTCATGAAATTGTACATGAAGGATCTATTTAATATATACCAATAACCTCTCTTTTTGAATCCAGGCATTCTCTTCTCCCAAGCTCAGCAGTCCTGATCAAAACACAGTAGTAGTTCATCATTTCATCTCAGAAGAATCTAATAGATATTCACTAATAGAGCATAATATAGATTCCTGCATATATAGCAACCTACCCATGACAGGGTCGGAATAAAAAGAACTAAAACATCCCCTAAGAGCACAGCAATGCCTCTTTCTCTGCAGGCTTACATAATTCAAATTTTCCATCTCAATTCCAACTCCTGAGAGAAGACTTTTCAGCCCAATATGAGAGAGACTTGGGCGCACCTCACTCAGGTGCAGGGCTCAGGAGTTTTGAAGCATGTATGTGTTTACTTTCTGGAGGAAGGAAGAGAAGCAGCCTGGGGGGAGAGTAAGGAAAATCCACCCCTCTTTAATTAAATGACTCTCCTTTGCTGGCATGCTTGATTAGGAAGGATACGCGTGGGCACGTGGGTGGGTGCAAGACTGTTCTGCACAGCTAAGCCTGGCTTGCTTTGCGTGGAGAACTGGGAAATACTTTTGGTGCAGGTTGTCTGAGTGATCTGCATTCCAAAGGTGCTACTGTGTCCCTCACCTTCAGAAATACTCTGAATCAAGGAGATGACAGTTCTGTATTTTGGCAAGGATTCCAAATTTTGGACCACTGTGGATCATACTGAAACTGTGACTGTCTCTCTTTTAAGCTTCATCCTGGGTGAGGGGGAAAGATAAGAAAAGGTATTTTACATTAATGGAATTAGAGCAAAATGCCTCCTCGAGCCTGGCAAGTTTCAGCTTCTGCCAAGTCCCAACACCACCTACCAGAACAGAGACTCCTCCAACACTGCACAGAGAAGGACGATGTTAACATAATTTACTCTGGACCCAGCCAACACTGCCCCCAGTTTACCCAAAATATGCCTTAAAAATGAAGCAAAAAGCTCAAATAATTCACATCTTATAAGATTTTCCATTTCCTGCAGTCAGCTCTATTTCAAGCCAAGTTTTATCTTTTATGAATAGATAGAAATAGGATTTCATTCCTTTATATGCCAAACATCTTAATTTTACATCAGATGAGTTAAATTCAAAGTTTTTGCATATTCTTCAACTGAGGAAATGCTTGTCCTCAATAGCAAGGCATTTTCACCCTCTACAAGGGCCAGTCGGGCTAGCCCAGAAGTCAGCAACAACAGTCCTTGTGCTGGGGATCCGAGTGTCCACATGAAGCCCTCACACCAAATCGCCCTCCGCTGCAGTGAAGGCAAGTCTGTAGGCAGGTTGTTGTGCTGCTCTGCAAAATACTAGGCTCTGGAAGCAATGGGGGAGGGGCCATAACCCCATTTTTCACTGCCCATTGCTGGCCACAGCTAGGAAGCAGGGGGCCACTCTTTATCTAAAGGGCTAGAACACAAAGCAAACAAAACCTCTTCTTCAATGATCATTTTTTATCTCAGCTGCCAAACTGGAAATTTTCTGTGATTTCCTTTGAAACTTGAAGAATCATAACTGGTCTCCAGCCATTATACTTCGTATCAGTTCAATGCTCTCCAGGCACAAAGCATTTTGAAGTCATCCATGATTTTGCAACTGTTTCTGAGTGCTTTTTCTGAGAGTTTTTAAACTGTATACGTATGAAATTTCGCATTCCATTTCTGGAAAAAAAAAAGTAGTGAATGACTTGGGATAAACATAATCCAGTGTGAATATGCATTGAAATGTATACTCCATTTGTACTGAAATATTGTCCATCTTGGGCTTCAGAGCACTATCATTTTAAAATACTCAGAAAGATGTCTAGAAATAAGGGGGAAAGAACCAGATTGTGAGTACATTCTAAATGTTAAATTTACAATTTTCTGCTGAGCCCTCTTCAAATTACCCAAAATTGAGGAAGTATGTAATCAGTACATATTTTTTTCTCAAATTGGCCTGTAGGGAACATTCAAGTTCAAACAGTTTAGGAGTACCTCTCCATTTCTGTTCTCCATATAATCGCATTCAAAGGACCAAAAAATAACAGTTCAGGACAAATGAGAGGCCCCATCTCCAATCCCTTATTGACTTTTCTTTTATTATAAAAAATAGATCTCTACCATCATAGGGAGAAAACATATATGTCTGCAGATGTCAGGATAACAACTCAGCCATTCATTATTTCTAGAATAAAAACTTGGCTTTGTTTTTTTCTTAACATCTGATAGTTTTAAAGACTAGAGATTTGGGCATTTCCACTCCTTTTAAAATTTCTTCTGATTATAAGCTAGCAGTTCCAGGATATAAACCTGATCTAGTTCTATTAAGGTCAAAAGGAAGGCAATTTCCTTTTATTTATGTTACAAATGTCCTAGGGTTGAATGATGCTTTGGTTTTTTAACATTGTCAATAAACCCCCCTAAACCTCTTATTACTCTGGTTACATAAAAGCCAAATTCTAGACCAATTTAAATAAATCAGTGCTAAAAAAATTAGTTAAATAATCAGTCCCTAACAAGTTTTCTGTGTTTTGAGTTAATTAAGTGGTTTTTCAGATTACGTTATACAGGAACATGAGCTAGAAAATAATTAGGCAAATAAAACACATGGTCATACACACACACACACACACAGCACACCCAAAACAAACACTTTGAATATAGCAGTCAGGTCATTGAGGCAAATGTAAATTGCTTTGCTTGGACTATTCAGATAATCACCTACTTTCACCACTTCACTTTTCACATTTGTAAACACGCACAGGGTTTTTCCAGCCCGGTGAGCAGGCTACACAACGTGAGGGCGGTAATGGTTCCTTCCGGGAAGGAATATCCTCTAGATCAGCTGAACAGTTTAAATTGAACTGGTTGGAAAGAACATTGATTGCCAATAATGAAATCCCTCAGACTGAGCAGATAAAAGCTATATTTTTCTCCTTTCTTTTCTAGTCATTCAAGATTCCGTCTTCATTTTTCCCCAAAAAAGTGACATTTATACTTCCTATGACAGCCTTAGACCCAGATTTCTCCTGGTGGCCTCACACATTGATGTCCCATCCTAGTGAGTGACATGTATGTACATAACACACATCCAATGTGTATTTTCTTTAATATGTATTTCCTGTGTATCTAAGAACATATAACCAAGTCTGCAGCATGGGCATTGCAGTCCCCACGACACCAGTCTTCTCAAAATGGCAGCATTGCCACCAACCACTTTTTCACAAAAGGATTAAAATTCCCGTTTTCCATCAAACGTTTCTCTAATACACAGAAACGTGTAAAGCGGACTCCCAAATCACCTGTGGGAAAGTAATCTGTGGACCCTGGAGCTAAGCTGTCACTTCATGGACATTTCAAAAGTCAAACTGAGTTTTCAACTGGGAAGTCCGATGCCTGTGGCAGGGCGGGTGGAGCTGTTCCTGGCAAGGCTGTGCCTACCCAGGCGTCAGAGTTGTCTCTCCTTGACTAATTAGCTCACGTGCGTGGGAGGACGAGCCTCCCAGCCCACAACACTTTCTGGGGAATAAAAGCTCATTCCCTAATCTAAGGAGATCCAATTTGAGAAGACAGTGTTTGACTTTGGATTTATAAAAGATTTATTGGAAACGTCTTAAGTAAGTCCTAATCCACTGTCAGATGCTGACTTTTAGGAACAAATGATAAGTGCTTTGATTTGGTTCATATTTATTACAATGGGTTTTTATCAAGTATTCATGTTTACAACAGGAATTATCTTTTGGTCAGTTTGGCCAATAAATGGAAACTCCTAATATCCAGAGCAGCACTTCAGTCACTTGGCTGGGAGACCTGAGCTCCCAATCCTCTAAGTAGCCTTGACTGTCCCAGGAAGCCTTTGGTTAACCCGCCACATCCACTTGTTCCATGCACTTCCAGAGAGGCCCTAGAAGCCGCAGAGAGAGAAAAAAGTGAAAAAAATGCACTCTTAAGTGACTTTTAGTACAATTAAAAATAAATAATGTGATAGAAAATGCACATAACTTGCTGACTATAATTTCAAATTGGCAGTCAGATATGACCAAAGGTATTTAGATAAAATAAACCATTCCACACCACAATACATCATCATCATCATCATCATCATCACCGCCATCCTCTTCCATGTTCCACACTAGCTCTTAGCAACTGATTCAACACAAAGTTTAATGTCTTTTCCAAAGTATAACAAAATTATAACTTACATTGAGGAAAAAAGGAAAATGTTTTATCTGAGTTTAAATATTAAATACACAGATCATAAGCCAAAATTTTGCCTAAAACATTTCCAAAACTGCTCTCTTCCCCAAGCAGCCCGTCCGTCTACCCTGCCTCTATCAGAACTTGAAATTACTACTTAGGAGAACATTCCACCCAATTTTTGTTTGTTGATTGCTTTCTGGTTTTTTTTTTCTTTCCTTTTTCCATTTTTACCTTAGTCAGCTATTTTATTCCTTCCCTTAAAGATGGCATTTGAATTGTCAAAGAGCTATCTCTTTTCCCTCGAATGGACGCATCTTTGGAAACTGCAAAACCTGTTAGCTCCAAAGGACAATCACTATGCGGCTTATCATATAATCTGGGTCTAGGCTTTGGTTCTCCCCAGTTTATCTTGGCATTTTTACTTTAAATAGAAATAGACACAGACACAATATATTAGTGAAATTTATAGTGTTTACTATTATCTCTGTTTAGAATAGTTATCTTATTAAAACATTCTAAAAGACACTTTCAATCATTCCTGACATTCGAAGTGGCTAATTTTGTGGTAGTGAACAATGTTTACATGCTAATATGTTTGTACAACTACATGATGTGTTTTTCTCACGAGCAGCTCCTGGACTAAGCAAAAGGTTTACTTTTTCAGGGGCGCTCTTTCCATGAAAGGCTGTAGGCGAGTAGCGGTTTGCAGGGATTGGACCTGTATTTTGTTAGGAGCAAGGGGCCATCTTGTGTTTACATGCAGTGACGTGTGTATTTGTGTCTGTATGTGCAGTGGTAAAACTGAAACAACTTATTCTTGTGTGTATTACTCTACCCATCACCCCAAATTTAGCCGAAACAAGTAGAAGGAGCACAGTTTTCTAGTGATAGCATATTAGCTTACCAAGCTTCTGGTTACGGCAAAAAGGAGAGAGGGAGGGAGAAACAGGTAGAGGGAGGGAGTGGGGGAGAGAGAGAAAGAAAAATTGACAATCTTTGTATTTCCTAAAAACGTGGGTTCTCATTGTTTTTAAAAAAAATAAAATCAAGCTTAAATACCTGATCAGAAGTCAGTCTGGAGCCCAAACAAGCCTGCCTCCTCTTGAGAGCACTTTGGCATCAATCAGTGTTTTCACTTGGGTGCACATCTGAGCAATCCCTTCATCATTTGTGCATCCTGGTCAAGTTTATCTGCTAAGCTAAAAGTACTGCTCAAGATTTCCATGGCAAACAGCCATCCCCACGCTAGTTTAGGAAGCCGCACTCAGATAACAGAAAAGCATCAGGTCTGCCTTGAACCATGCGACGTGTAGGAATCAGCCATAGTGCACGGGCCCTCTCATTTGTGACGCTGGTGTGGGAAGAAAAGGCTTCAGGGGTCCAGCGAGGTGCCCCGGCAGAAAGGGAGGCTGAGGGGTGCAGGTGTGCGGTGTTTCCCTTCCTGCTGTGAAGCAGGTCGTCTGGAGGAAGGCAGAGGGATTCCAGCAGCTGAGAGCGTGTGACGTTGTCTATGAGAGACCGTTCGCGAGCGCCCGCCCGGCCCTTACCAGGGTCCCCGCCCGCCCTCACCAAGTGGCCTCCAACAGCCTCCATTTCCCTGTCGTCCCCCGAGGGCATGGAGGCCCTGGCTCTGGGTGGCCGGGCTGTCTCGGGCAGTTCCGAGGTTCCGAGGTCCCAAGGTCCCGCAGTCCTCCTCCCTCTACAGAGGACGTGACTCCCCGCTCTCTGTGCAGCTCGTGGTGTCCTAGTGAAATGAGGGCGCACCTGCGCCCGACGTGCCTTGGCGACACGGGCGGCGCCGCGCCCCGCTTCGTGCGTCCCGTCCCCGCCGCGCGCTCAGCTGGGCCTCGTAGCTGGGCCGCCCTCTGTATTTGTATTTGGATTCCTACGTTTGTACTTCTAATACAAATAAATGCACATGTTGTCAGAAATATTTGAGCTGGAAGTGGACATCTTTCTGGTTTGGGTGGCCGACCAGGAGGGCACGGGCCGAGGTCAAGGGCGCTGGTCTGCACGGAGCCCCGCCCAGGGGCAGGTTCTGTAAACCGGGTGGCGGGTGTCTTTCCTCCGCCAGTTTCCAGGGAAAACTCCCTGCTTCACTTGTGCTAAAGCCTGTGAACAGAGAACCCAACGCCACCCGGCGGGAGCTGGAGATCCCCGCTCCAGCCCAGGGCTGCACTCCAGGCCCCACCTGCAGCTCAGAAATAGAACAGAGCGGGAAGGGTTCTGGGTCCCCGCCATCGCGCGTCTGGAACGCAGGACTGGCCACCCAGAGAAGGAAGGCACTTCAGCCCCACGTTACAGTAAGGGCACAGCTTCGCAAACACAAACCGAAAATCAAGTGCAACCTCGACCACTGCAGACAGTAGACATTAGAGGATATTATAGACTGCACTTTGGTCTATTCGAATTGAACACATTTCACTAAAAACGTGAAATGGGGCTCACTCATTATGTCTTAAACACAATAGTCTCGCCCCTCCTGGACAGGCGCTGCACTTAGCGAATAGGATTGGGGCGAGAGGTTTTGAGACATTTTTTCCCCACCTTTGCCTGCTTCTATGGGAGCCCTAAGCAATAACAAAGGCCTCTTCCAAGGCTGTAGATTTTCAAACATTAGTTGGACCACTTGGAAGTATCTATTTTAGTGCTCTCAGCAATGACTTCTTGGATTACTTTGATCTGTGCCGGAACAACAGTGAACATTTCATTTTCCTTAATCCCTTCCTCTTACTAGCATTGGCATATTTCCTCTGGTTTTTAATCAAAGCTGCAGGCCCCTCCAGAGATAAACTATAATAACAGCTAATGTTAACTGTGGACTTACTGTGTGCTAAGAACTTTGCACATATTGGGGCATTCAGTCCTAAAAGCACCTTATAAAGGAGGTACTAGTTTTGTCACCACTTTATTTTATTTATTTTATTTCATTTTTAAGTTGAGGCTTGCCTAATATTGCAAGCATAGCAAAATGCAGGAAAAGGTTTGAGGTGCTAGATATACAACTTCAAACACTTTAAAACTCCTGTGCTTATCTGCTACACTCTGCCAGTCAGCATCTTTAAAATCTTGATGCTGTGGAATGTACTTTGGAGAAAACTCTTTCAATATGGCAGACATTCAGCTTTTAATTAATTTAAACCCACTTTTGTCTGAAAATGAACTTCACTTTCAAAGGGATATCTTTAAAATGTACTCAGTGGCACACCGAAGTCAGCTGTGTTTGGAAGGGATCCACAAAATCAGTAAGTGCTACTCTAAACTAAGAGAGTAACATATAGAATGTTCTCTCACTTGGTTGGTTTATTAGGAACAAGACCATCTCTTGCACAGAAGTAGAGACTGCAAATCATGCCAGGGCCTAACTGTACTCATTGCCAGGTTGAAGCTACAGGTAAAGGAGAGACTTCACAAAGTGGTAAGAAGTATGACCCTGAGACTCGGCTTGGCATGTTTGAACCTCCCACCCTGTAATAAACTAGTCTTCCTTTTTTGAAAAATCCTTCAGTAATGTTCCCTGGGGGCAGTAGCCTCCCAAGGGACACTAATCTCAAGAATGACACCATTCCTTCATTACATCAGGCCCCGAGCAAGTCACATCCAAGCATAGCCCAGAAGCAGCACCCCAAAGTCTGTTCCCTGGGGAGGCAGCAGGTACACTTAAGAGGTTGCTGGATCTCAAATATTTGTATTAGCAAGAGCTGGAGAACATGCATGGGAATTTGTTTTAAGTGTGTTAGAATCAGAAAGGACCAACTTTAAAGCTGGCCTGACTGCATTTAGGTATAAAGGGGTTAAACAACACGGAGGATTTGTGTTCAAGGTTAATGATTAACACTTATTCAAGTAAAATGACTATTGGAATTTAAATTTGCTGTGGCCCACAGCTGGAGAAGTGGAGCTGCAGCACTTCCCTGATGCACTGTGAAGGGAAAAGTCTAAGTCTTTGGAAGATGGGGATGGTGGAGTGGTCTGTCATGTGCAACTAATCCACTGGACATCTGAACACAGGTCAGGGGGATTCAGGGATAGCCCCCTCACCCAAGACTGAGAAAGGCATTCCTGAGGGAGCCCCAGGAGCCACCAAAGTTCTGTGGCAGGCTCCAGGTGATGGTGGGAGATGCCACCATGATGGGATTCCTGGTGTCAGTGGGAATCCTGAAATCTGAGAGTAGCATGGCCAGGTGGCATGATCTAACCTTCAGAGACAGTGGATTCAATGACCATAATAAACCCTAGTGATCAAGCAGAAATCAGAGCATTTTTATCCAGAGACATGGACTATATGCCTTTGATGCAGCACCATTCTCTAGGGCCACTAGCCATCCACCTGGTGGCGGGTTCATTGCATTGAGCACCTTGCATCCTTAGACTGGCAGTGAATGGTTCTTCCTCTTTGGAACAGATAAATATTCCAGATATGCATTTGTCTTTCCTGCCCACATGACTACGTACATACCTCCAGAGTGCCTTATTCATTGCTACAGCAGCCCATACAACATTGCCTCCCTTTAAGCCAGTTAAACCAAAATTTCAGGCATTCTCACAGATTTTTTAATGGCCTAAAAACAAGTGTTTTTATTGGTGGTGAATGTTTAAATAGCAACGTGTGTTACAATCAAAGGCATACAAATACACCTACAACTTTCCAATTAGGTAAGTCATATTTTCTAATAGTGACAGCTATCATCCATTGAGGCCCATTGGAATAGAAATAAAAGGCAAAAGAAATAAGTGTCAGAGGAGTTCAGGTGTCAATAAGTGGTGATTCATCAAAAAGGGCTGCAAAGTTTTCTGGGCACTCACCTTCAATCTGGTCTGTCCTGCCCACCTTCCTCAGTTAGGCTGTGCAAGTCTTGAATAAAGCATATAATCTCACCACATATACTCCATATATCCAGTATGGAGCAGAACCTTGCAGACCAGGGAAGTAGTAAGCATGGCATCAGCAGGTAACAGCGCACACCTGTTAAAAAGCTGAACTGAGGCACAAGAATTATAGAGTTTATCTGAGCAGATAGGGATTCATGAATTGAGCAACTCCAAACCAGAAGTGGTTTGGAAGCTCCATCGAAGGAACCCAAGGGGGAGGCTTTTTATAAGGTGAACAGGGAAGTAAAACCAAGAAAATATTTGAGTTTCTACAGTTATAAAGTTGCCTTATTTGCTGATCCCACTGAAAAGTCCTTGTTTATTTAAGTTAGTTGGCTGCTTATGATTGGTTGTGCTTAAGTTGTTTTTCTTTAATATAGGCATTTACAAGAGTTGGCCCAAGTTAGGTTTCCCATACGTTTGTAAATCAAGCAAGGTTAAGATCACGGATGAGGCCTGACTGGCTTTGTCTGCTCAGGGATTTTTCAGGCCTGGTTTCCATTTTATTTTACTTTAACAGACCAGACCTAATAAGAAGCAGTGTTTGGCATTTTATTAATAAAACCAAGATGCAAAAAAGTTCAGATTACCTGGTGACAGAAAGTTAAATTTTAAAAGAGCTTAACTCCACTATTCAGCTCTAAGAAACAACGGTGATATAGCACATCTTATATTTTCCTGGTTAGAGCTGGAACCCATACTACTAAGTGAAGTATCCCAAGAATGGAAAAACAAGCACCACATATACTCACCAGCAAACTGGTATTAACTGAGCAGCACCTAAGTGGACACATAGGNAGGGGGGAAAGGGCATTTATTGAAACCTTAAAATCTGTACCCCCATAATATGCTGAAATTAAAAAAAAAAGAAAGAAAAAGAAAAAAAAATTAAAAAAAATAAATAAAACAATATACTAGCAAAAAGAAAAAGAGCTTAACTCCTACACATTTTTCCCACAGGGGAAAAATAATTGAATAAACCAAACAAGTGAGAAAATGCAAGGCTGAGGGGAATAATTTTCCATAAAAGCCCTTTTAAAAATGGAAAATTAAAAAAGCCAGTCATCTGGAATCCATTTTTCCCCTTCATTACAAAGCCATGTGTCTAATTCTTCATTTCCAAAACTTGGCTATTGATCAGCCTGATGCATGGGACTCCCCTGAAAGGTAGGTTCTAAGTACTTGCTCAGGAGTTCCTGATTTGTTAAGCTTGGGGCAGAACCCGAGAATATGCATTTGTGAAACACCTGTCTAAATTGGGAGGAAAGTTAGAGGTGAAAACCCAAGGGAAATGTGATATCTGAGCAAACCTCTTTAGACCCTCCCCTCAAAATGGGGAGAGGGTACAAATCCATCAATTAAATGGGTATGTATTTGAGACCAAGAAGATCTTTGAAATTCACTCAAAGTAACAAGTATTCTTTGTAAGCAAAACGGTCCCAGAATTAAGCAGACTGGCCTTGGACACTGTATTTACCAAGGTAGGCTGAGAGTTCTCACTTCCAAGTGTTGTCACATCGCAGCCATCACATCTGCTCATCAGCAGAGACCTAGCTCCACCCACCACATAGAGACTTGGGTTTCTTATGTGTGGCTCTCTTCCTTTTCCCTGTATCCGGTGGATGGGAAAGATAGCATGAGAGGCTTCCGTATGGGCCAGGCTTGAAAATGCAACACTCTCCGTTAGCCAGAACCAAGGAACCAGTGGTCATGGTCACTCCCGGCTGACTGTAGAGAAGGCTGGACAATGATGACCTTCAGCTGCCAGCCCAGGGAGAAGAGAATGTGGATCCTGTTGATCGAGAGTCTCCGCCGAGTAGGTGAACAGAAATCCCTGTAGATAATAAGTGTCCTTGTGGTCCAGCAGCATCGACAGTACCTGACAATTATTGGAAATGCAGACAGGGATCATTCCAAATCTACTGAAATAAATCTGCATTTGTAGGCATATTAAAATTTGAGAGGCACCACACTTGCCAGTTCAAAATTGTCTCCAAATAGAAGGTCAGTGGAAATAAAAAGACTCCAATTTAATTAAAATCTGCCAGACATTTCCACACATATCACCTCAAATTTAACAGCAATTAAAATAATTATTTTATATATGGCATGATGACACATTTCAAGTTCAGATTTGCTGATTCCTGTGTACTTTTGGAGCTCCAAGTCCTAAGAATTATCTTTAAAATTCTGCAGGCACACAAAGATCACATAAACGTCAGAATTCATACAAGACAGCTCTGCTTATAGATATTTCAGACTGAGATCAAGTTCAGAACTTAAATCACTGGCACCAATAAGTTGAGAAGCCCAGGTGATAACAGTTCCATTGATGGTTGATTGGGTAGCAATCCAAGGTCACTGAGAGATTTAGCACCTGTGAGTATGGATGTAATTTGATTTCCACGCATACACCAAGTTCTGTTAGGCGGCACTGACAGGGTTGAAGATCCAAATTCTTTCTTTGGGGAAGACCCTTTCCATCTGTCTGACAATGACAAGCTTGATGACAAACTCACTGCCACCAGTTGCACAAGACCCAGAATGGCTTGTGCTCCACGCAAGAGGCATGGGATAAAAATCATCCCACGAGATAACAGACGGGTATTTTGATACTTCAAATATGTTACCCAAAGCAGGTTGTTTTTGTCTTATTTTTAAAGTATACACCAAACATGTTCTCTACAAAAAATAAAATTGCACTACCTTGGTTATTGTAATTTTCCCCTAAAAGCAAAAGTGGTAGAAAGAAGTCCCACATAGGCAGTGTGCACGTAGGTTCAACAGGCAAGAAGATTTTCCTGGCTTATTGATATAATCATGTTGATATAATCATTTTATGATCTCAATGCCTCATTTCCTGCTTATTTTATTTGTGAACCACCAGGAAAATAAACACATAGGAGGAAAAGAAATGAAAATTTACATGAGCAGTCAAACCAGCAAAGGCTAATAACACACTCCCTGACCCAGGACCAGAGCGGGCGGGGCCTCAAAAAAGCTGGGGGCTTAGATGTGGGCATCTCAAATACGTCTCTAAGTTCCCAAAAACTTGAGCAAAAATCCTGGCGCATTTAGAACATATCGGACCGGCATTATCTTGAGCCCAGACATGGGAGCTACACTGGCAATGAGAACTAGATTTGCTGATCTCAATCCAAACCTCATGGAAGCCAGGGCACAAAGAGGCATGTAGAGATAGGCCATTTACCCTTAAAATGTGGTTTGGTTTTATTTACCTGTGGGGGACAGAGTGCCGGCAGAATGATTTCATGATAAATATCATACATTGGTGAAATTTGAGCTCCACTGTGTACAAATGGGAGATTAGGGTTTCTTTAATAAATGAGGAGCCATAAAGATACATAGACATATAAAATGTAAGAGCAGAAAAAGATGCCAAGGGCTGAGAGTTCTATATTTTTCAAACTGTGGGGCAGGGGCAGCAGGGAATGGCACCAGGGATCACCTTGGCCTGAGGAGCTCGGAGAAGGATTACAAAAGGAAAGTCTGAGAACCGCTGATGCTGTTTTAGTTTGCCCCTGTGTCCCTCAGTCTGCCCATGTGGTACGTGGGGATGGTGACCATGGGCTTCCTGGAGGAGACAAGGTGGGGATCGTGGGTCTGCAGGACGGGGCCTCGCACACTGAGCATGCCAGGCATGTAGGACACCCTCATTGTTGTCACTGTTGTTATTATTTCACAGGGTTGGGCAGCAATGCAGGAGAAAAACGTTTCCCCCGCGGAGTACAGTTGTGAGAGGCATGTACTTGATGCCTTTGATACCACAGACTTTTAAAATTTTTCTTTTTACTTTTCTCTCTAAATTTAAAGGTTGACTGGGGCAAAGTAAGACATTAGTTAAAAAAAAAATACTAGACAGACAACTGGAAATACTAAATCTCTTCACTCACTGAAATGCTCTATGGAGTTGTCTTGTAAAAGAAAACACACACAGATGTGCACTCGTACATACCTGCACACACACATGCACACTCGAGCTCACACCTCCAGCCTTAAGAAGAAGGTTTTCTTTCTCTTTCCTTTCACCTTGATAACTCAGTGGCAGCATTCAAACCCTGAGGGAACCTGAGAACTGCAAAAGAATGCTAGAGACACAATGGTTCCATCCAAAGCTCTGCACTAAGAAATCTGAGCAAACGCTAGCATGGCTTCTAGCAGCACAGGGCCACGTTCCTGGAATGACAGCAGCCTCCCTTAAAACATGTGTATGCAAAAACTCAACACTCCCAGGATTTACTGATCCCATCCAAACTTATGTATTTTTACCAGCCAAACCTGGTGATAGGCGGATCAGTCCCTGAAGCCCCTCATAGAGCAGTTACTTTAGAAAACTCCCAATTGTAAATCCTTTCTCTGCCTCTTTGAGAATGTCATTGTCCTCCACCTAGCACTGTCTCCACAAGGACCTGGGAGCCATCTCCAGGGAGATGCTGTGGCTCTGGCTTTGCTCCCAGTCCCTGTAGGAGGGGAAGGGCCTGACTTGGGTGAGCCCCTTGCTCTAACTTGCACCACTGCCCTGTCATAAAGACACAAGAAGTTTGTTTCTCCTCCAAATAAGCACCCATTAGCATGCCCAGGTGGCCTAGTCACAGGGACCCACGCCCCTCAACACCCCTCAGTGCATTTCCTGAGCACACCCCACCCTTTAAATAGTCCCCTGCCTTTTGTTTTGGTGAAGTCTAGCTCAGTTCGTGCTGGACTGTCTTCCCTGTTGTAATAGTTATTACTGAATACAGCCCATTATGGCTGGTTTAACTAGTGTCCAGCTTTGTTTATCTTTGACAAACCTAGGCTGTAAAATCATCATAAATGTGGCATACTTCAACTTTTTGCTATAAACAACTTTCATATTTAAGTGAATCTGCATTTAGTTCTTTTTTTTTTTTTTTTTTTTTGAGACAGAGTCTCACTTTATTGCCCAGGCTAGAGTGAGTGCCGTGGCGTCAGCCTAGCTCACAGCAACCTCAAACTCCTGGGCTCAAGCAATCCTGCTGCCTCAGCCTCCCAAGTAGCTGGGACTACAGGCATGTGCCACCATGCCCGGCTAATTTTTTCTATATATATTAGTTGGACAATTAATTTCTTTCTATTTATAGTAGAGATGGGGTCTCGCTCTTGCTCAGGCTGGTCTCGAACTCCTGAGCTCAAATGACCCGCCCACCTC
>VSMD01039782.1:0-36383 GCA_008750895.1 Mirza zaza
TTTTTTTGAGACAGAGTCTCACTTTGTTGCCCAGGCTAGAGCGAGTGCCGTGGCGTCAGCCTAGCTCACAGCAACCTCAAACTCCTGGGCTCAAGCAATCCTGCTGCCTCAGCCTCCCGAGTAGCTGGGACTACAGGCACGCGCCACCATGCCCGGCTAAGTTTTTCTATATATATATTAGTTGGCCAATTAATTTCTTTCTATTTATAGTAGAGACGGGGTCTCGCTCTTGCTCAGGCTGGTTTCGAACTCCTGACCTCAAGCAATCCGCCCACCTCGGCCTCCCAGAGTGCTAGGATTACAGGCGTGAGCTATCACGCCCGGCCTACATTTTCTTCTAATACTTACATGGTTTCAGTTTTTACATTTAGATCTCTGATCCATTTACACTTTATTTTCATATATGGTATGAGGTATGGATCCACTTTTATCTTTTTCCAAATGGTTACACAGTTGTCTTGGTATCAATTATATAAAAATCCATCTTTGATCTAGTGTTCTGAGATGCCATATTTATCACATACTAAATTTCTATTTGTACTTGAGTCTTTTCCTGAACTTTAATTCCATTTGTCTGTCTGTATTCATGCACCAAAGCTATGCTGTTTTGATCATAGATGCTTTTTATAGTATGTTTTACAATCAAGTAGGGCTAGTCCCCATCATAGCTTTCCTTTTCTTTTTCACTGTTTCCCAAGCTATTGCTTATTTTTCTGTTTGAACTTGAATATTAACTTGTCTAGCTTCTTCTTAAGAACAGAGTGTGCATATTTTTATTGATAATTGTGGCAAATTTCTAAATTAACTATATGTTGTTGAGTTTCCTATCTAAGAACAAGGTATGTCTTTTTGTTCCAGTGTACTTTGGGTCTCATAGGAAGGTGTCAGATTTTTCCTCATATACATTTTACGTGTAACTTAAATTTATTTCTAAGTATATGATCATATTTGTTGCTCTTATAAGTGGAATTTTCTCTACCATTATATCCTTTGCTTAGCGTTAATGTGTATGAAGGCAATTGACTTCTCTAAACTGATTTTATATTCTGCTACTTTACTGAATTCTTTTTTTTGTTTTTTTTTTTTTTGAGACAGAGTCTCGCTTTGTTGCCCAGCCTAGAGTGAGTGCCGTGGCGTCAGCCTAGCTCACAGCAACCTCAAACTCCTGGGCTCAAGCAATCCTCCTGCCTCAGCCTCCCGAGTAGCTGGGACTATAGGCATGCACCACCATGCCCGGCTAATTTTTTCTATATATATTAGTTGGCCAATTAATTTCTTTCTATTTATAGTAGAGATAGGGTCTCGTTCTCGTTCAGGCTGGTTTCCAACTCCTGACCTCGAGCAATCCGCCCGCCTCAGCCTCCCAGAGAGCTAGGATTACAGGTGTGAGGCACTGCGCCCGGCCTACTGAATTCTTTTATTGTTCAAGTTAGTTTTTTTATTCTCTAGGGCTTTTCAGGTATACTACCATAAAATCTGCAAGTATAGATTCGCTACTTCATTCTGATTCTCGAGCCTCTGATGTTTTGTTGTTGTTGAATTACCTTGTTCTTTTATTTTAGTTGCCAAGACCTTTAGTATAGTGTTAAATGCAATGGAAATGGTGCACATTCTTACCTTGGTCCTGACCTTAGTGGAAATGCCAGATTAAGTAGGAGGCTGGCTTTAAGAGAAAGGTGTATATATTTTTAAAACATATATATATAAAATATGTATATTTTATCATATTAAGAAAGTATTCATTAATTCCTATATTCTTGAGTATTCTTTTTTAGGAATAGCTGTTGAATTTTGTCAAAGACTTTTTCCACATCTGTGGAGATGATTAGGAATTTTCTCAGTAGCTCTCTTCATATGGTATATTAATGAATTTCCTAATTATGAACCAGCCTTACATTCTTGGCATAAATTGCAATTGATGTATTATTTTCTTCATGTGTTTTTGGATTTTATTTATTAATTTTTTTAGTATGTTTGTATAGATATTTATAAGTGATTGGTCTGTTATTTTCTGTTTTTGTTTTGTCTTTATCAGGTATAAGTATCAATATTATACTTCATAAAAAGAATCTGAAAGCCTTCCTTCCTTTTCTGTGCTCTAGAATGGTACATGTAACATTGGTGAGACCTGGCCTTAGAAGGGTTGGCAGAATTCTCCCGTGAAACCATCTGGTTTCCTTCTGTGGGTGCTTCCTTGATGAAATTTTTTAATTTCTTCTATAGAGATTTGCCTGTTTAAGCTTTCTGTTTTTACTGGGGTCAGTTTTGGTAAACCGCATTTTTCTAAGAAATCATTTCATTTAGGATTTCAGACTTATTTGCAGAGGTCTGCAAGATAGTTTTCTCCTCCTTTTTAAACATTGTTTTTATTTTTTTGCATGCAAAATGTTTATTTTTAATTGACACATAATTGTACATATTTATGGGATACAGTGTTTTTTGTTTTTTTTTTTTCGTTTTTTTGAGACATTCTCGCTTTGTTGCCCAGGCTAGAGTGAGTGCCGTGGCGTCAGCCTAGCTCACAGCAACCTCACACTCCTGGGCTCAAGGGATCCTTCTGCTTCAGCCTCCCGAGTAGCTGGGACTACAGGCATGCACCACCATGCCCGGCTAATTTTTTCTATATATATTAGTTAGCCAATTAATTTCTATTTATAGTAGAGACGGGGTCTTGCTCTTGCTCAGGCTGGTTTCGAACTCCTGACCTCAAGCAATCCGCCCACCTCGGCCTCCCAGAGTGCTAGGATTACAGGCATGAGCCACCACACCAGGCCCGGTGTGATTTTTTTTTTTTTGAGAGACAGAGTCTTACTCTGTCACCTCAGGCTAGAGTGCCATGGCGTCAGCCTAGCTCACAGCAACCTCAAACTCCTAGGCTCAAGCAATTCTGCCTCATCCTCCCGAGTAGCTGGGACTACAGGCATGTGATAACATGCCTGGCTAATTTTTTCTATATAATTTTAATTGGCCAATCAATTTATTTCTATTTTTAGTAGACACAGGGTCTTGCTGTTGCTCAGGTTGGTTTTGAACTCCTTGCCTTGAGCAATCCTCCCACCTTGGCCTCCCAGAGTGCTAGGATTACAGGCATGAGCCACCACCCACCACGCCTGGTCCAGTGTGATGTTTTGATACATGTAAACGTTGTATAATGATCAAATTAGGGTAATTAGCTTATCCATCACGTCAAACATTTATTTCTTTGTGATGAGAATGTTCAGAATCCTCTGTTCTAGTTATTTTGAAATACAGGAAGGCCCCAGGTTACAGAAGACCCTGCTTACAGCATTCCATACTTATGAATGGGCTCCTGAGGCTCCCCATGAGGATAATTTATAATTAAATAAATTAGTAATTCGGGCCAGGTGCAGTGGCTCACGCCTGTAATCCCAGCACTCTGGGAGGCCAAAGTGGGACGATTGCTTGAGCTTAGGAGTTTGAGACCAGCCTGAGCAAGAGTGAGACCATGTCTCTATCAAAAAGAAAGAAAAAAAAACCCAACTGGGCATGTGCCTGTAGCCCCAGCTACCGAAAGGCTGAGGCAAAAGGATCGATTACTTAGAGGCCAGGAGTTGGAGGTTGCAGTGAGCCATGATGACCACTGCACTCTCCCCAGGGCAACAGAGGGAGACTCTGTCTCAACAACAACAACAAAAAAAAAACAAGGCAACTGAACACCCCTCCTCACATCCCTCCACCTCTTTTGAAAAAAAAAATTGGAGAACAAGTTTTCTCTGTGCCCGTAAAGAAATCTGCGTGGTGTAACTGGGTCACTGGTGTGGCGTCTTTGTGCTAGGGGCTAGTCTCCTTGCTTATATGGTTGCCTACACACAGCGTCACTTTTGTCTTAACTTTCTAATGAAATTTTGAGTCCGTGTTTATGCTGATGACCAGGCTTCCAAAGCAAAAGACTGTAAGTCCACGTGAGTCTGTGGTGGAGAGAAAGGTGATTACAATGGAAACGAAAGTAGAAATGATTAAGCATTCAGAGAAAGGCCAGACGCCATCAGGCATTGGGAAAGCATCAGGCTTCAGTCACTTGACTATTGGAACAATGATAAAGGATAAAGTGAGAATAATGGAATATCAGTTATTACTAAGCAGCATAGTGGATTCATTATTGAAATGGAAAAGTTGTGTGGTTAGAAGATCAAAATAAGCGTAACTATTAGCCTAGTGTTGCTGCAACATTAGGTGAGTGTTAACCTTTAATATTCTTTTTTGAAATTTCTCCCATTTCCTATCTAAACTTTTTGTATGAGTTTGTTTTATGTTCTGTTTGCATGAATTAAAAGAAACAGCACGATAGTTTCTATAACTTACTATTACAGTACAGGGCTATTATTATTGTTACAGTATTACACTATTACCACATAGGAGCCCTTATAGTATTGCTGTTATTATTATTATTGCATATATGTTGTTCACCAGGGATCCAAGTTACATACAAATCTGACCTAAAGACATTCTCAGGAATGTATCTCATTGGTTACCCAAGGACCACCTGTATATAGCACAATATTAACTATAGTCACCCTACTGTGCAATATAACACCAGAATTTACTCCCGCTGTCTATCTATAATTTTGTACCTGTTGACCAATCTTTCCCCATCCTCACTGCTGACCCCCAGACTTTGGTAATCACTTAAGCACTGTTCTACTCTGTACTTCTATGAGATCAGCTTTTTAAGATTCTGTAAACGGGTGAGATCATACACTATTTGTCTTTCTGTGTCTGGCTTATTTCACTTAACATATTAGTCTTCTAGGTTCATCCATGTTGCCGAAAATGATAGGATTTCATTCTTTTTTTTTTTTTCCTGGTCCCTGCTGCTTGAATCAGAAAGATTTCATCCTTTTTTATGGCTGAACAGTAGTCCATTGTGTATATATACCCCATTTTACTTATTCATCATTGATGCACACTTAGTTGATTTCATATTTTGGCTATTATGAATAGTGCTGCAATAAAGATAGAGTGAAGATTTTTTTTTGATATGCTGATTTCATTTTTACTCAGTGGAATTGCTGGATCATTTCTTATTTTGCATATTTGTTTATTCCTTTTTTTTTTTATGTTTTTTAGAGACAGTGTCTTACTCTTACCCAGGCTGGAGTGCCCAGTCATAACTCACTGTAATCTTCGATTCCTGGGCTCAAGCTGTCCTCCTGCCTCAGCCTTCCAGGTAGCTGGCACTATAGGCATGTGCCACCACACCCAGCTAATTTTTTTTAGTAGAGACAGGGGTCTCATTATGTTGCCCATGCTGGTCTCAAATGGTCCTTGCACCTCATGCTCTGTAAGTACTGGGATTATAGGTTTGAACCACCATACCAGGCTCCTGTCTTTTCTTTTCAAGTTAGACAGTGCTTTGTCAATTATTTGGGAAAAAGAATTTTTAAAGCTTGGGAGGCTGAGGCAGCAGGATTGCTTGACCCCAGGAGTTTGAGGTTGCTGTGAGCTAGGCTGATGCCACGGCACTCACTCTAGCCTGGGTAATAAAGTGAGACTCTGTCTCAAAAAAAAAAAAAAAAAAAAGCTCCCTAAGATTTTGATTTATTAATTAGATCTGTTGAATTTCAGTTCTCTACCTAATTTCTACTTTTTTCTTTTGGCATACTTTGTTCTTTTTCTAGTATTTTGACGTGGAAATTTAGTTCTTTCATTTTCATTGTTTCCCTCTTGTATAAATGTTTAATTAAGCCAGTGAATTTTTGTTGATCATTGCTTTAAATGTATCCCAGGGTTTCTGGTATATAATGCGTTCATTACCATTATTTTTCAGAAATTCTGTAATTTTGATTTGTATCTTCCCCTTCACCTAAGAGTTGTTTAATAGAAGTTTTATGGGGTTTTTAAATTTCTAGGTAGAAGTGCCTTTTTGATTTTGTGCTTAATTTCTTATGTTATTCTGATAAACTTAATTTTAATTTATCTGGTCAGAGAATATTTATAATTCTTCTACTTTGTGGAACTTACTGATCCCTTGTCACCTAATGATCAATTTTAAGTGTTCCATTGTGCTTGAGAAGTTATATTCTCTATTATCTAGATATTAAATTTAGTATATATCTATAAATCTCTTATTATTATTTAGGCATTTTTATTTATTTTTCCATGAAATCGCCTGTTAGTGTTTCTATTTTCCTTGCATATCCTGTAGTTTCTGATATATAGCTTCATTGCGAAGTATAGCTTCAAGTATTAGAAGTGCCTTTCTGTGTCCTATTGAATGCCTTTTGGCCTGAATTCTCCTTTGATAGCAGGATTGCAACCCTGCTTTTTTATTGTTTCCATTTGCCTGGTCTTTTTCTATTCTTTTTTTTTTTTTTTTGGAGACAGAGTCTCACTCTGTTGCCCAGGCTAGAGTGCCATGGCGTCAGCCTAGGTCACAGCAACCTCTAACTCCTGGGCTCAAGCGATACTCTTGCCTCAGTCTCCCGAGTAGCTGGGACTACAGGCATGCTCCACCATGCCCGGCTGATTTTTTCTGTATATATTTGTTGACCAATTAATTTCTTTCTATTTATAGTAGAGATGGGGTCTCACTCTTGCTCAAGCTGGTTTTGAACTGTTGACTTGGAGCAATCCGCCCGCCTCGGCCTCCCAGAGTGCTAGGATTACAGGCCTGAGCCACCACGCCTGGCCTTCTATTCTTTTATTTGTAACCATTCTGAGGATGTGTTGGGATGTTCAGAGTCATACAGCTGCCTTTACCTATGTTCTCTCTGCCTTTGCACATTTATTTTCTAATAACTTCCTTCATCTTCTGCTTGGATGGAACCACAGTCTCCAGGTTAGGGTGGTGTACATCTGAGTCTGGCAGGGGTGTCTGACCAGGGACCACTCCATGTTCCCACCCCATTCACCAGCTCCACAGAGATCCTATCCATTCCTCCTACATGTGCCTCCATTGTCTCTTTTTTTTTTTTTTTTTTTTTTGAGACAGAGTCTCACTTTATTGCCCAGGCTAGAGTGAGTGCCGTGGCGTCAGCCTAGCTCATAGCAACCTCAAACTCCTGGACTCAAGCAATCCTACTGCCTCAGCCTCCCGAGTAGCTGGGACTACAGGCATGTGCCACCATGCTTGGCTAATTTTTTTTTTTTCTATATATATTAGTTGGCCAATTAATTTCTTTCTATTTATAGTAGAGATGGGGTCTCGCTCTTGCTCAGGCTGGTCTCGAACTCCTGAGCTCAAAGGATCCGCCCACCTCGGCCTCCCAGAGAGCTAGGATTACAGGCTTGAGCCACCGCGCCCGGCCTCCATTGTCTCTTAAAAGTAGAATCAGAGTAGAGCCTCATACAAATAAATCCCTAAATTTTGCCTTATAGGTCTGGTCAAATGTGAAGAACTAAGGAAAACTATAAAATGGTAAAAGCTCTGGACATGTTGAACTCTGAAAGCCCAGATGGGTAGTGATTTGAAATACTTTGTAGATCGTGGCAAACATATGGCATTTGCTTCTGGGTTATTCAGATTGAAAATATAAAATTGCTTAAGAAGTTGTGACTGATATGGTAATATCTTTGTGAAGAGATGGATTTTACTTATTCCTTCAGATTAGATTTCTGATTATAAGTAATATAGGCTTCGGCCAGCCACAGTGGCTCACGCCTATAATCCTAGCACTCTGGGAGGCCGAGGCAGGCGGATTGCTCCAGGTCTGCAGTTCAAAACCAGCTTGAGCAAGAACGAGACCCCATTTCTACTATAAATAGAAAGAAATTAATTAGCCAACAAATATATATAGAAAAAATCAGCCGGACATGGTGGAGCATGCCTGTAGTCCCAGCTACTTGGGAGGCTGAGGCAGCAGGATTGCTTGAGCCCAGGAGTTTGAGGTTGCTGTGAGCTAGGCTGACGCCACGGCACTCACTCTAGCCTGGGCAACAAAGCGAGACTGTCTCAAAAACAAAAACAAAAACAGTCCAATATAGGCTTATTATGAAAAATTGGGAAACCCAGACAAAGAGAGTTAATAAGAAACTCCCCACCGTGACTCACGTTGCAGTTCCCTGTGGCCCTTGGGACAGGGCACTGGCCCGTTCAGTGTTTCTCACAAGTGACATCCTGGCAGACTGGCTTCTCTTCATTTAAGAGAATCAGTTACAAATGTTTTTCAGTTAGTAAAGGACTAGTGAATACCTCTTCACTGAGCAGACCGTCATAATTTTGGTGTTTTTCCCACAGAAAAATATGAAGATCTAAGTTCTTCGGATGAATCCTACCCTGTTCCTCAGAGACAGAGGCCCTGTAGGAAGAAGGGCCTCAGCATCCATGAGGGGCCTCGCGCCTTGGCCAGGATCACGGCCATTGGACTTGGAGGCAAGACCCCACGGCCCAGCTGTGGTGAGTAGTCCACATTTTCTGGTGGCTCTTTGCTGTTACATCCAAAAATTCTGTTTTGATGAGAGCAGACATACTCTCAGCTCCTGAAACGTGGCCCTCTGGGCCCCGGGCTGCGGGGGACAGGTAGCTGGGTTTCTCATGCTTGAGCAGTGAGACTCAAAACCAATTCCAGTGAAGGAAATCCATTAGTTATGGGCTAGCTCTGTTTTTAGTTCATCTCCTTGACTTTCCATTGGTTATTAGAAATAGAACTTTCTCTCTTAAAGCAGAAATGTAGCTAAGCTCAGATTCTAGTCATCAGATATGTGCGACAGCTAGTGCAGGGAAGATGGGAAGTTTGACCTCCCACAGCCCTGGCTCTGTGCGTCACAGCACTGTAACGCATTTGCTGGATGTGCCTCCAGGGGCAGAAGGCCCCGGGAAGGCTCTGCGCCTGCTGTCTTCTCAGGGCAATGGATTTGATCCCTCAGGCCCTTCCGAGAAGGTACCGTTGGTAATGCTAGAATCCTGTTCTCTGAGTTTCCAGATCTGAGTTCATTCCCAAATCGTCAGCCTCTCCGTGTTGCTTTCTGAGAGTGCTGGGAGCCCGACTGTCCTTTAGGCCAGCTGGATTTGGTACTCTCTTTCTTTTTGGCCTTTCCAAGAGATCAGCCTGGGGTGTGAGTTACATCTTCCTTTGATGCCTGTCACCCATCCGTGGCAAGGCCAAGGCTGCTGGTCCAGCAGGCTGGGTGGATGGGCCCTCCCTGGAGGCCCCTCTGAGGCTTGGACCTGGAAGAGCCTGACTTAGTCAGAGGAGACCATGTTGCAGTTGTGAGTATGAGTAACTCGATTCTCTTCTAAGACCCTGGGAAGAATTAAACTCTCTGGTTTGTGTTCTATCTTTTCTACTTGTCTTCTTATAGGCAGATCTATTCAAGGGTTATGTAATTTTATATTACTGCTGTTGATTTTTAGCCAAGGGCCTTTTCCCTTCATGTTCAGCCAGATCTCTTTGGCTGGGTTGACTGACCCAAGAAGGGCTACTTCTCAGTGCCTATGTTTAAAAAGGTCACAGGGACGTAAAGAAATCTGGTGGATGGGCATATGTGTCTGTGTGTGTGGTGGCGGGGAGGTCATTACATGTTTCTAGCTATTAATAAAAGGAACACCTAGTGGTGTAGTTTTTCTTTGGCTTAGGAATCTGTAAATACAGCTATTTCCTACTTTTCCCACTTGGAAAAGAGACAGCCTGGTGCAGTGGAGAGGACCCAGGCATGTCCTGGACGCCAGTCCTGGTTCTACCAGACACTTGCCATGGGACACCAACTGGTCTCTGAAACTCTTTTTCCTCACCCACTAATTGCACATAAGAGCTCTGGCCAGGTGGCTGTGGTGGGTAGATGAGGTAACGGCCGAGCGGCTTCCTGCCTGTCTGCTGAATCCAGGGTCTCCTCCTACACCGAGAACCCGGAGGAGGTGGCAGCAGTAGGAATGAGTGTGTCTTCACCTTGTGTCTGTGGGTTTACATGCCCCATTCTGCACACAGAGCAGGTGCCTCCACGGGGCTATGTCACCTTCAACAGCAATGATGAGAACCCCCTGGAAGCAGAAGGCCTCTGCTACCGGGATGTCACCTCCCCAATCAATGACCGGGATGTGGAGAGCAGCAGTAGCAGCAGCCGGGGTACGCACCCTCCCCCTTCCCCATGCTTCCTGGCTAGGGGCCGACTGGCACTGGAGCCTGTGTCCCCACCCCGCCCAGCCAGCTGGGGCTCAGCCCCAGGGCGAGTCCCTCCACTAGAACATGGGGAAGGGTACAGAAGGCCCTGGTTCTCACAAGGAAAACTAAAGAATCGGACACAGGGCAGATGAGGAGAAGCTTCTAGTCCAGTGTCTCCCATGCAGGTCAGGGGGAGTCACTCCAAACCGACAGGCTTAGCCCCTGGATTTGGAATCTTTCTGAGGCTTTGGGGGGATCTTCCCGGGGGGAATGCCTGTCATAGTTAACATGTATGCATCAGTTCAGCAGCCCTTTACTAACAGCCCACTGCCTGCAAGCACTGTTCAGGGTACTTGGGATTTCTCAGTGAACAAAAGACAACCTGCATCTGCATAGAGGGGAGAGTTGGGCCAAGCAGGCAGCATGAAGCAGGAGACCCCACTGTTGAGCTGATGGGCACCTGGCTGCAGTGGCTTAGGCCCAGGGCCCTGGGGCGTGGTCCCTTGGCAGCACCCCAGGCGAGGCCTGCAGGCAGGTGTCCTCTCTCCCTGTCATCAGAAGAGCAAGAGCGCGCTTTCTGTGCCAGCCTTGGGGCCATCCGGAGCAGCAGCAGCAGTGAGGGCCTGGCCAGAGCCCAGGGTCTCAGCAGCGAGGCCTCCATGGAGAGCAACGAGGTGAGTCTCCTCCTTTCTTGACTTCCTGCTCCTTTTCCCGTTCTTGACGTTGTGGGGGGTGCCTAACACCCCAGTTTATTTGGGATGAGCAGTCTGGTAACAAGGCTGAAGTGTGTTTCTGCGCTGGGCTGGGGGGTGCAGCGTCTGAGGCCTGCCCTCTTGGAGGGTGGTGTGAGCGTGGGTGGCGCAGGCTACAGGGAGCCACCGAGGAAGCTGCGTGTGGCACGTGGGTTGTGGGGGAGTTTCATGAAGGCTTCTAAATCTTAACCCATGTGTGACTTCAAACACACTTCTTGCTGCAGGACTCAGATCATGCACGTAAAAGCTCAGTTCGCAAACAAACTAAAAGTTATGTGAAGACTAAGAATCGTTGCGGGCAGTGGCTTCCCAGCACTGGCACTTCCGGGGCAGTTTGCACCCCAGGATCTGTCCCCCAAACTGAGAGGTCCCCCTATTCTGGACCCCAGGTAAGGCCATTATGAAACTGGGGGTTATGGTCTTAGAAAGACAGTGCTGTCTGTGACTTGTGAGGTGTCACTGTGTATTTCCGATGAGCCAGGCACAGGCACCATTGGCAGAACAGACTGGTGGTGGCTTTTCCCCAGATGACCAGTAAACCTCAGACTCAGCTGGTTCCTAATGGTTAGTAGCCAGTTGCAGGGTTTGTGCTGCGTCCCTTTCCACAGAGAGGTCCTGTCTCCTTGGTGTCCATATTCGGCAGCTCCTTGAGCCCGGGGAGGAGAAAAGCAGGACTGATCTCGGCTGCTTCCTGGAGTTGGCGACAAGACATGTGGAAGCAGAGCACTGAGCGCACACTGCGGAAATTTGCCGCTGCTGCTTCCTCCCTGTGCTCACTCTGAGCACTTTCTTAGGGATCTTAGGGATGGCTGAGCAGCTGAGTCCCCGCCTGCACAGGCCCATGTGGTGCAGAGGGGAGTCTCTGCTCTTCATTTGTTGAAGCCCCAGCGCTGCCACTGCCTGCAGGTTGGGGCTTTGCCGGCCTCCCGCAGCCCCTCTCAGGCCCATACCCCTGGGGCTCAAGGGCAGGGCGCACATCTCGGTTCCTTAAACACACACTGGCTGGAGAGCTTGCAGCTGTGGGGGCATCCTCAGGCTGTTTCTTTCAAAAAGTAGTTTGAGGAAAATGAGAGTAATACCTCCAAAAATGTATTTCTCCACTAAAGACAACACTAAACTTGCAAAAATAGAAACTCTAGAGTTGAAAAACCGAATTGAAACTTTCACTAGATGGGCTCAACAGTGGATTTGAGCAAGAAGAAAGAATCAGAAAACTTGAACATAGGGCGTCTGAGATAATGTCTAAGAAACAAGGAATGAAGAATGAGCAGAAACCTGCGTCATCAAGCTACCAGCACACACGACGCTTTGGAGCGGGAGAGGAGAAGGAAGCAGAAGACATGTTTAAGGACTAGCCTGACCTTCCCAAACCCGAACTAAAACACGGAGCTCTACATCCAAGAAGCCTGATGAACTCCAAGTAGGGTAAACTCAGAAATCTAAACTTAAGACACATCAAAACCAAAATGTTGCACAAAGAGAATCTTGCAAGGACCAAGAGGGAAGTGACTCATCCCAAAGGGTTCTCAGGATGAACAGTCTCATTAACCCCTCCACACAGCTAGCTTCGTGAGGTGTGTGCGGAGCCACGTCCCAGTGATAAGTGCCAGGCTAGGTGAGACCAGAGACGGGGACGGCAGGGCTGTGTCCTGTCTGCCTGAGGGCATGGAATAGGAAGGGCAGTGAGCAGGAGCACGTCTTGGGCAAGGAGGAAACGCTCTGCGCGGCTGCTGCCCCTTCCCGCCTGTCCACTCTGCCCTCCAGGACCTTGCTGCGCTGCTGGAGCAGATCGGGTGTCTCAAGTACCTGCAGGTGTTTGAGGAGCAGGACGTGGACCTCCGCATCTTTCTGACCCTCACTGAGAGCGACCTGAAGGAAATCGGCATCACGTGAGTCCAGCGGGGCTGTCTCTGGGCCTCACAGCCCTCCTGTCAGCCAGGCATCCTGGGATCAGCTGAGTTCTGACTTCAGAGAGGATGCTGATCTGTCTTCCCTGATTCCCCCTGCAGGTTGTTTGGGCCCAAAAGGAAGATGACCTCTGCCATCGCCCGCTGGCACAGCAGCGCCCGCCCGCCCAGCGACGCCCTGGAGCTGGCCTACGCCGACCGGCTGGAGGCCGAGATGCAGGAGCTCGCCATCCAGCTGCACAAGGCAGGCGGGGAGTGGCGGTGCCCACGGGGAAGGGGCAGGGACGGCAGCCAAGGCGGGAGCAAGGGTCCCAGTCCCCACAGGAAGGGGACAGCACCACACAGAGGGAGGAGTCAGACACGAGGGGCCAGCAAAGTCAGAGGGCTGGAGAGGCCCCAAGATGGAGGGAGAGACAGGGTCAGAGACAGAACAACAGACTCAAAGCCTCTGAGAGGGAGTGGTGCAGCCTGAGCCTCCGTGGTCTTGGTCCCCCGTGCCGGGCCTCCTCCCAGCCTGGCCCTCCCACTTTGCAGCGATGTGATGAGGTGGAGGCCATGCGGGGCCAGGTGTCCCAGGAGCAGGAGCTGCGGGCCGTGGTGGAGAGCTGTCTGCTAGAGCAGGATGGGGCCCGAAAGGACATCCAGGCCCAGCTGCAGGAGACCTGGGCCCTGGCCCAAGATGCCACCCTCATCCTGGACCACCTGCGGTGAGTGGCTCACTTGTCAGCCAAGGGGCCTGGGGTCCCTTGCTGCCCCTACCTCCCACTTCATTTGGGCACTTCCTCCCTGCAGGGCAGCACACAGGGCCCCTCTCCTACCATCAGTGCATCTCCCCGACACTTGCCAGGCCCTTGAAGGCTGGCTGTGGGGCCAGGGCGGGGCCACTCCCCCTCCTTCCACTCAGGGGTCTGGGGGGGGGGCGCCTCTGCCCTCACCAGCACTTGTTCCTGTGTCTGGCAGAGCCTGTCAGTCTGAGCTGTCCACCCGAGTGAGGCAGGACCAGTCCCCTGGTGCAGCCGCCCTGGGCCCAGCCTTCCCCCCCTCGGGTAAGAGCAGCGCCTGGCTCCAGCTGGGCCTAGGGGAGGGCGGGAAGCCTTGAGGCTGGGTTTTACGCAGTGGGCTCAGCACAGCTATCTCGCCGGACCCCACTCTCCCAGGTCTCCCAGTGTGGAGGAGAAAGGGGCCCTGGGGACCCAAGCCCGTGCCTCACCTGTGGTGGGACAATCACCTGTCCCCCAGTGGTAGAAGGCATGGCCATGACAGTGTCAAGACAGTCACTTGTGCCACAGCCAGTCGTGCTGTCCAACACCTCCACCGACTTCAGCCTTCAGTCATGGGGCCACCCGAGGGCACAGCTTCCCTATGGGCTGGACTCACACTGTCCGTCCTGGGGCTGATCCCTGCGTGGCAGTTAGTGCTTAGGCCAGCAAGCAGGAGAAATCATTTTTGTCACAATCTTTTTGGTCTCTCAGACCCCCAAGTTGGTGGGGAGGGAGGTTGCTCAAGCATTGATAGTTGGTGTGGGGGGGTTCTGATCCAGGGAGGGTCTCCTGGACACAGAGCCCAGGCCAACTCAGTCCTGCACCGCAGACTCCAAAGGCTGGCAAGCGTCCCTGCAGGCCATGAGCCTGCCTGAGCTGTCGGACGCCCTGGAGGACCGTGTGCATGAGATGGGTGAGTCTCCTGGAGGGTGGCAAGTGGCCTGGCCCCACCCAGGGACCAGACTTTGGTGAAGACTGAGCGCCCCTTTTATTTCAGAGGGAGGCAGAGGGACCCCTTCTCCCAGGGAAAGCAAGTTTGAGTCCCTCCACCCTGATACCATCTGTCCTCAGAGCTGGGGTCATGGCCACTATGGGGCAGTCTGCCCAGCTCACAGCATGGACGAGAAAGGCTCCAGGCCCCTGTTCCAAGTGCCCCAAGTTCCTCTTCCCTGCTGCCACCTACTGTCTGGTCCCGTCCTCAGGGCGAGCGCTGTGCTCGGTGACCCAGAGCCTGGAGAAGCTGCAGGTGCTGAGCAGCAAGGAGAAGTGGCGGGAGCCCTAGCCCAGAGGGACGGTCGGTGAGTGTCTGCCAGCCAGGAGCTGGTGCCAGGACACCCAATGGGGGCAGCTATGGGAACAAATATGCTCCCTCCCTCCCTCTCTCTGGTCTCACCAGGGCCTTTTCTTTTCAGAATCTGACGTTGGGTGACTGATCCACCCTGAAGCTATGTGTCAGGAAGTCGGGAGGGCCACATGCAGGTGGCTGCAGCAAGCAGCACGGCCCAGAGGGGGCCAGAGGATCAGGCCCTGGGAGCAGCCGGCAGACACAAGCAGGACAGGGACTGCAGCCCATGTCAGGCAGCTCGGGCCAGCACTGAGGCAGGACGAGGGCCTGTTGCCCAGAACCTGGTGGTAAGGCCCAGAGCTTGTGGCCTGGCCTGGTCCAGGCCAGGCAGGGCCTTTCGGGGAGAGAGTGTCCCCATACATGGGTGCCAGAGGCTTGACCTTAAGAGAACCAGGGCACTCAGAAAATGTTATTTGTTGGAAAAATAAAATTTATGGTCAGCTGGTGAAGGGCTCCATTCTGATCACATGACATGCAGCACTGGCCAACACATGGGGCAAGCCATGCCAAGACCCCAGCCACAGTGACCTGGGGCTCTGGGTGGGTATCCCTGGTGCCCAGGCCACTGAGCATGCTCAGGGCTAGGCCAAGTAGGCGAGCCTGCCTGCCCTGTCCCCTGCAGCTTGGGAACCTCTGTTCCAGTAGCACACGAGTCCAGCTTGACTCACGACAAGCTGCTACAAAAGCTAAGCACACACCCAGGCCCTAGGAAACATGAGTGAGCCAGATACAGGCAGTCTGTTCGCACAGCAACAGACTTCTCCCACACTTGGTGGCCCTTCTCCCCCAGCTCTGAGGCAGGGTTGAGAACATCACCTTCCTTGCTGGGAGAGGTATGGACGGTGGGAATTTGCCAACTCACCACTGGAGTCTTTGCAGACATGGGGCAATAGGAGACTACCAGTGGTGGCCTTCTTGGTCCCTGCTGACTCTGCTGTTGTCATTCTGCACACTAAGCCTGTGCTTCCAGACCGTCCCCTGGAGCTGCTTGCAGACTGTTCTGAGAATGAGGAAAGGCAGGTTTGCAAAGTAGAGAGGCTCTAGCACAGGAGCCTGACGCTGAGTGTCCCAGCATAGAAGCCCCCAGCTAGGCTGCCTGCCCAGGTGCTCGGGCTGGGAGTGCCCCAGTAAACATAGGCAGACACATGGATGCCTCTGGCCAGAGCAGTGACTCCATGTGTCCCCAACCAGGGACAGGAGGCCTGAGCTGGCTCGACTCCTAGCACTACCCAGCACCTGGGGTCCCAGAACCAGTCTCTTGGGCCCAACCTCCACATCCAGGAAAAAGGAAGGAGGCCCCTCACCAGCCCAGCCCTGGGCCGCCATCTAAAACCAAAAACCAAACAGCAGCTGAAGAGCGGCTTCATTTATTGTCTTTTTCTCCTTCAACAACTCCATACGTAGCTGGGTCCCTGAGGCCCCGACCATCCTGCGAACCAAGCCACAGTGGGGAAAAGCCACTTTGAAGCTTTACTCATAGTTCACACATCGCGAATGAGAAAAATCTAACAAAGTAAATCCAACAACAACCAAAATTAACAGTATAACATCCTACCCTAAGCTGGCTCTTTCCCAGACCCTGGGGCTGGCTCGGGAAGGATGCAGGGATGAGCTGGCCTGGACAGCCGCCTCCACCAGAGCAAACCGTCTTCCGAATGGCCTGAGAGCTGGGCACCTACCTCTCGGACGACGGGGTGCTACGTGGTGAGACGCGCGCTAAGGAGAGTTTGAGCTTTTTGGTGGGCAAGAACGTCCTGAGCCTGAAGAGCCAGGCCCAGTGTGCCCAGACTGCCCACTGACCAACCTGAGAAGACCGGCTGGGTCCCAGCTGGCCCAGCTGCCGCCTAATGACTGCTTGGGACAGTGGAGATGATGAGATGCCTGTCTGCCCCATGCAGTCAGAAGGGCAAACACAGAGACAAGCTAGAAGACACACTTTCACAGGACTCCCAAGACCAAGTCTTCTCGGCCGGTGGGCACAGATATGGCTGCCGGTGGGGAGGGCGACAGCTAGCACAGGAACCACCTCAGGAAGAAGCCGGGAGCAGCTTCTCCAGGGCCTTCTTCTGCTTCTCTGTGGCTGCAGCCACAGCCTCAGCCAGCTTCTCCTCGGGCATCATGTTGAGCACCTTGAGGGCGAAGAGGAGCTGGTACTTGGCAGTGCTGGTGAAGGCGTTGCTCAGGAAGTTGGGAAAGCCTCCGACTCGGTCCTTCTGGGTGTACAGTGGGACCCGCACGAGGCCCAGCACCTGCACAGACAGGTCAGGGTTGGAGCCAGGCCCTCCACCCAGCACACCTCTGGCAAGAGGGGCCTGAAAGCTGCTGAGCCAGGGGGGACGAGCAGCCAGTTTTGCCAAGGACATAGTGGGAGACCCAGGTAGGGTCTGGCAGGGCAGAAGCCAGCCAGCTTCCTTGGAGCGGTGCAGCTCCCTCCTCCCCAATCACATGCCCAGGCCAACCCTGTACCCTCCCCTACCGTAGCACTGTGGGCGGGCTCCTGTGCCAGCTCTCTCTGCAGCACCCCATGCTTCCCTGTCCAGACCACAAAACCCACAACCCAAGAGGCTTCACACCCACCACGAGGTTGCTGAGCCCTGCAATCCCCCTTTCTGCTCCTCAGTTTCCCACCTCCCCACGCAGGCACCACTCCCGCATCCCTTCCTCCCCACCGGTCCCACTCCCCACTCCCAGGATTGGCAATGGCAGGCAGCAAGGCGGATGTAACACAGCCCTGAGGGAGCCCCAGCCCCGCCCCTCCTTTCCGGCCTCACCCCAGACCCCTCTCCCCATCCCGTAGCTGGAGACACCGACACCCCACCCAGCCCGGCCAGGGGACCCTCAGGGGGGACGTGTTACCCATCGGTGCCTTCCACGGGGCCAGAGCCAAACCCCGGGGCGGGGGGCGGGGCCCGGGCGGCGGCCCCACCTCCAGGCCGTGGTCGCGCGAGTGCACCGCGCTGATCTCCACGGCGTGCAGCTGCTCCAGCGTCAGCTGCCGCGCGTACAGGTGCGCCACGACGCGGTGCGGGCCCTCGGTCAGGTGCGAGCTCAGGTAGTCGGCCTCGGTGAGGCGCAGGGAGCCCAGGCCCAGGCCCAGCACCCGGTTCAGTCCGTCCTCCAGCGACCAGAAGCGCCGGTCCACGAAGCCCCCGGGGAAGCCCAGCAGCCCATCGAAGCGCATCTGCATCTGCAAGGGAGCGCCGAGTCACGGGCGCGGGGTCGACGCGGCACGCCCGGCCCCAGCCCCGCCCGGCCCCAGCCCCGCCCGGCCCCGTCCTCACCAGCACTGAGAACCGCATGGGGATGCGGCCGAAGAGCTGCCCGGGGTTGGCGGCGTACAGCATGGCGTGGCACGAGTGGCTCCAGCCCGGGCCCAGGCGCATCGCCTCCACCCGGCTGATTCGCTTCAGCTCCGGCACCGCTGCCGTAGACATCTTGGCACTGGCCCCTGCGGCCCGGCCAGACACCGGCTTAAGCGCATGCGCTGGCCCGCCTCCTTTGCACTCCACCAATCCGCGGGCAGCTGCGCCCCTAGGTCCCGCCTCCCCTCCAATCCCTGACGAGCGTCGGGGCAGAGCCCATCGCTGGTCTGCGACGCGTCGTTGAGAAGAGGAGGGAACGGTGTGCAAAGGCAGGGGGCCGTGCGCGCCAGCGCCACCCAATAGCCGCTCACCGCGAGCGGTGGCCCCGTCCGCAGCCCGCGAAGACTACAACTCCCAAGATGCAACGCGCCGGCAGGACTCGGGGTCCTGAAAAGGCGGGTGTGTGCGGGACTCGGGGCTCAGGCTGTCCGCCACAAACCTGTCCCTGGGCGTCTCGAAGAGGACCTCCGGCATCCTAGCTGCTACGCGAGCTAGCGACGCTCGGGAGGCGTCCTCTGCCAGGCTCCTCGGACCTGAGCAACTTACCGCGTCACGCTCTACAGCTGTCCGTTGGGGCCACTCCGTCTGCCTCAGGAAAGCCGGCTGCCAGCAGTCCCCACACCCAGGCCTGGCGCTAGGCTGCCTGGCCGGGGCTCTCCTCTGGCCGTTCCCTCCTCCTCCTCTTTCCGACGCGTCGCAGAGCAGCGATGGGCTCTGCCCCGACGCTGGACCCAGCCGACTAGGGCAGGAGGTGACTTAAATTGGGGGGCCAGGGACCACATGCCAGGTACTGTCGGGGGAAGTGGGAGTTCCCCTAATTTTCCGATGAGGAACCTGGGGCTCAGAGGACAGGACTTGCGAAAACACACCCAGCACTTGGTGACGGAGCCAGGATCCCACTCTGGCTGCTACTCAGTCTACAACAGAAAGCCACCTGATCCCGAAGGGGAGGGCCTCAAGTACTTACCCTGTATTTGTGCTGGAAAAGGAAGCCGCTGGGCTTAGAAGCATTGGAAACACCGTCCAGGCGAGAGCAATTGGGTCCACTGAACCCCAAGGTGGCAAGTTTCATCTCACCAGTAGCAGGCCCCAAGGGCCACTCTCCTCTCCACAGTGGGCAGGGATTTGCCGTGTGAAGGAACCCCTGCCTGCACTGTAGGATGGGCGCCCAGGACTGGGCCACAGCCTTGGGAGAGCTGTGCAGTCGGGCCAGCTCTGGCACAGGGAAGGCTGCCTGGAGTGGAGCAGCTGTGCAGGAGAGGAGAGGGGTGGGCAGGAGCTGCCAGACACTCGTGTTATTAGGTCCATGGTGATGTCAGATCTCGGGAGGACCCCACCTCCGGGCAGCCAAGCACAACCTGAGCCCAGGGCCTATGGGGTGCAGGGGGCACAGGAGGAAAGGCCCCCCGTGATGCAACCGTGCCTCGCCATCAGACCTCAGTAAAGGGGCCAGGTCTGTCAAGAGGAAGTGCGGAGGGGGAGCCAGTTCAGCCCATGCAAGCACCTGTTGACACTTTGAGCACCTCTGCCCACACTGGGACTGTGCCAGAACGAAGCATGTCCAAGAGCAGTTGCAGAGCCGTGGATGCCGGGAACCGTTCCCCCTCCACCTTTGTGGGCTTGGGTCAAAGAGGGGCCATGGAGGCAGCTTGAACTGTGTTTGCCAAGGAGCCAGGGCCCTGTGTGGTGGGTGTCCCGAGGCACTGGCCAGATCTTGCCTAGGAGGCGACCCCATGGGCAGGGGAGCACAGGCCAAGCAGAGGGCCCCAGGCTGGGCTCCAGCCTCTAAACCCACCACACCTGAGCAGCCAAACCCACCCCTCCAGCCCAGTCTCCACATGGCAACTGCAGGGTGTCACTCCTATGCTTAAAAGCCTCTGTTCTTTGAAGACAACCCTGAAAAACTCCAGCCTCTTCGACAAGGTCCTCAGCATCTGCCCCTGACACCCCAGGGAGTGGGCTCCCCCAGGGCCAGCTCCGTTCAACCTCAGGGCTCCATTTAGACATCTCCTCAGAGAAGCCTACTCTGACCACATGGCTGCACCGTCCCTCATGGGCTTCATCTCATCACCCTGCTGACTTTCTTCCTGACAGTAACCAAACCTGAAAGGATTCTGATGACCTGTTTGTCACCGACAAGAATGCAAGCACCCTTGCGGGGCCCCTCCTGACACACAGCAGGTGCTGTGAACACCTGTGGGGCACTTCTGCAACAGAGATGGGGACTGGAGAGGCAACCCGGACACCAGGGGGCTCTGGGCTTTTGTGCCACCTGTTCAGGAGACTGAGCCAAATCCCAAGGGTTTGCCTTCATTCCAACCAGAGAATCAACAAAGATGACAGTGAAAACAAAGGTCGTGAACAGCAGCCGGTGTAGGGATGAACTGTAGGGAGCCTGTTACCTGGTTTAATCCCACCCTGGCTTGGAAGCTGCACTGTCACTACCACCTGACACATGAGGAAACCGAGGCAGAGGCCACGAGCTGTCAGGGTGTGGCAGCCACCATGACCACTCAGTGGCCTCCTCTGGGTCAGGGAACAGCCACAGCGTGCCCAGAGGAAGGAGCGGACAGGATATTGCTGCATGATTTTATTACTATAAATATACAGTAAAAACGAAAGCACGGGCCCATCCGAGCACACCAGATGACAGCACGTGGAAGTCACAGACGGGCCTGTCTGCAGCCATCCACACAGAGCTCTGGCACCAGCACTAACGCGAGGCTGGGCCTTGCTGGGGTGGGGGACGGAGACGGCCAGCCTGTGTGTGCACACGTTTGTGTGTGTGTGCACATGTGCGCGTGCGCACGCGCACACAGCGGGTGGGGGGGGAGGGGAGGCTGGCCTGGGCGCACAGGGAGCCGGGTGTGAAGAGCGCACTCCACTTGGGCCCAAGCGGGGCACGGCTGGCCACTGTAGGTTTGTCTCCCGAGCATCCCACTGGGCAGAGCTGGTGCTCGGAGCAACCCTGAGCCTTAGGCTGGGCCGGGACGTGCAGAGCCCAGCGGACTGCTGCGGGCTGTCCCGCAGCCATGCTTCCCCTGGGCTCAGCTGAGACTCCAGGCATGGGCTCCTGCCCGCCCCAGCCATGGGAGCTGGACACGCTGGTTGGCTCAACCCCCTGCTGGGGCAGCTCTGGCACTGGGGCACCGGGCCCGGGCACCCCCTTTCCTTTCTGTTGCCAGGAGGTTTATCATACAAAAAGGATGAGGTCCCTCAGAGGCCAAATGTCACACCAGGCCCCTGCTTCCCCAGGCTGGTCCTGCCACCGAAGTCCCAGACTTCGGGACTGGGAGAAAGGCAGAGGGACGTTTAAGGGGGAGCTGAGGAAGCTACCAAGTCCCCCAGCAGGTGGCTGCTGGCTGAGCACAAGCCCCTCCACCTGGAAGGCCCTGAAGACAGACCAAAGCCAGCACCCATGAGCAGGCGCACGGCTGGGCCAGAGGCCACCAGATACCAATCACAGCAAACAGCTGCACATCTACCCTGGGCTGGGCACTGCCATGGTGCCTGGGGAAGGGCTGGGGGCAAGCGGTGCCCGTGCACCCCAGGCTCAGAGCAGGGGGCTGGGCCTTAAGGTGGGCCTGGGAGTGCCACCAGGGCCACAAACAGCAAAGGGTGGAAGGCAACAGCCACAAACAGGCCGCTGTGGCAACACACACAGCGTGAGCGGACAGACACTGTTTCCTTCATTCACCGTGACTTGGGCCCCCTGCCACCCCCTGATGTCTGTGAAGACAGCACTTCACACACCAATAAATTCGTCTCTGAGTCCTCGGGCACCGCTGCTGCAGGCTGCATGTGGGTAGTCAGCCGGCACCAGCCCTGGGCTCAGCCCGCAGGGCTGGGGGATCCCAGGCCCAGAGGCCAGCTAGAAAGCTGCTGTCCTTCATTTTGTACCATTTACAAACATATCGACCATAGAAAAAAGGGGTCTGGAGGGACAGTCCACTGTGCTCTTTGATCAAGGATGGCCGTGGCCCCTTGCAGCCTGGTGGCCACAGGGGGTGTGCAGACAGGAGGCCAGGGCAGCCCCTCGCAAAGTCTGGGGGAGCTGAAGGCTCCACGCCACCAGCCTGGCCAGGCGCTCAGAGTGCGGTCAAGTCGGTGGCACCAGGATCGGCACTGGGGCCACCAAGTGGAGGCCAGTTTGGGCCGGTGGCGCTGAGGCTGCGGGGCGTCTCCACGGAGGTGGACCATCCTGCAGATGAGAGGAGAGGAGGATCATGCTCGGCCACTCTCCCACATCACCTTCTCCTACCAACTTGGAGCCCCACGGGGGCAGGGCCACCCCACGCCCCACCCCTGCCTGGCTGCGGCCAGAATGGCAGATTAGCTCGATCTGACCACACCGAGGGCCAGGGGACTCCGCAGCCTTAGCAGAGTGAATGCCGGCTGTCCCTCTGGGGCCAGGTCACCCCTGGGCACCTGGTAGCAAGCTGTAGCCTGGGACAAAATGCAGTGAATCAGTGTGGGCTGCTGACGCCTCTGGGTCTCCTGCTCTTGCCCCAGTTCTTTCCCGGGATCTGACCAGCCACTGTCCTGCAACAGCCCTGCAACCGGGTGAGGCTGGAACACAGCCAACCTGCGGACGGGAGAGCAGTGCCCAGCGAGGCCCAAGGGGGCTTCCTCGAGGCAAAGGCAGGGGCCTCGGGAGCCTGCCCTGCCTGCCACAGAGGCCTGTTCTGCCACGAGACACTCTGTCCCCAGACTAGGTCTGGACCTTGGCCCTTGGGCGAGTGTGCTGGCATAGGGAGCCCATGACACACGCCTGTGGCAACAGCGGGACCAGCACATCCTCAGGGCTGCCCAACCCCTGGCCCCAACCCTAACGCACTGCTGCACAGGACGCCTGCAGAGCGTGAGCCACGAGCTTCTCCGACAGCCCCAGCATCAGATAGAGAGTGACTATTTCCTTCAGAGGCTGTGGCCTCATGCAGGACCCAGCCCTCCATGCAGCCCCCAGGCTCTGAAACACTGTTCTGGGTCTGCCCTTCTGGAAGTTTGACCTGAACCCCAGCACTCCAGTAGCACTTCCACCATGACAGGTTGGGCCCACTTCGTAAACGTGTGGGGTGCTGTTGCAATGGAGGGATAAGATTTGTCACGGGAAACATTCAAGGATGACGGGGGAGTTTGTGTGGGGACACCAAAACAAGTGACCGATCACCGCAGCATGGTCCAGGTCAGCACGAGGGGAGAGGGCCAGGGCTGAGGCCGGGAGCCCAGCCAGGCACCTCCCAGACGGCCGCATGGGCCGCGCCCGAGAGGCTGCAGTCCTGCAGGGAAGGCCTGGTCGCAGAGGGCACCCACGCCCCCTCAGCAGTTGTCCCAGGGCCATGCACGGCGAGTGCGCCCAGAGCCTTCACGAGAGGAAAGTGGTCCCCAACCTGTTTGTTTATGCTTTTGACAGTACTCTTGACCACCAAGAAATACTTTGGTCTTCTGTAAAACATCCACGAGGGCCACCCTGGAAGAGGGCCCCTCCCTGTCACATGGGTGACACCTTCACATGGCCTCCTAACAGACGGCTCAGAATACGCTGGTAATCCAGAAGGTTCCAGAGCCAGGAGGGACAGGTGAGCAGCAGCAGAGGGCTTACAGCTGAAAGGCAGCCAACGAGGGTACCACCTGCCAGGCACACAGAGACACCAGGGCCATTCGGGCCACGCTGACAAGACGGGTGGGGGACGAGCCACCCATGTGAGTGGACACCATTGGGACGGGAAGCAGGACGGTCCCCAGCTGGCAGCTGAGAGCCCCGTGAAGACACCCCTCCAACAGATGGGCCGCACAGCCTGGGCACACTGTTTCCTCTGTGAACTTGGAGCCGTGACCAGAAAACAGAGCGGATCCTGCGGAATGTCCCAACCCACCTACCGCGGGGCTGCTGGCAGCTCGGCTGCGCTGCTGCCCGAATGAGGCCTGGCCTCGCTGAAGCCGTCCCCGTGGACATCCAGCCCGGTGTCTCCCTGAGGCCCCTCCTCGGGGTGCTGCCTCCTGGGGGCTCACCTGGGCCGAGTCTGTTCCAGGGACCCCAAAGGCTGGAAGAAGACCCAACTGGACCACCTGGTCCATGTGGAAAAAACTCTGGCTCCGAATGTCAGGGCCCCAGGAGGCCACCTTTTAGGGGCCAAGGTGCAGCGGCCACAGGAGAGCTCTGGATCCAGACCCAGGCCCCCACCCGGGAAGGCGCAGATGCGGGTGAAGCCCAGAAAGGCAGAAGGACCCCACAGGGCGGGGGCGTGAGGGCCCCTCTCCCCAAGGACACCTGTCACAGCCTCCCTCCCCGCAGCACACATGAAAGGAGATCACAAACCCGCTTACTCGCCTATACCAACAGCTGGAGCCGGGGCATGCAGAGGAGGGAGACGGGTGGGAGCTCGCTTAGCGACAGACCGGCGCCTTCCACGGCAAAGGCACTAACTTCACGAGCACGTGCTGCCCAGACTCAACATGCCCACGTGTGTGGACTGGCTGCCACCACAGAGAAACAGCAGCTGGAAACGGCGTCTGCGCCGAACCTTACCGCAGGGGCACAGGCGGCTCTGCCTCCGCCCGCCGCCCCGCTGCCCAGGGCAGGGCTGGGGTGGCGGTTCCGCCTGCAGTGTCAGGGGGCGGCGGCTGCACGGGGCTGCCCGAGCTGGATGCCCTCGGCGCCAGTGACCTGGGTTTTCACCATTTGGTGGATGTCCCATCTACAGGGGACACGACTCACTGCATCGTGCTCTTTCCTCCTGGCGACGGCAAGGCCGTCATCGAAACGGGGACACCTGTGTGCAAGTGGCCGTGGTCTTAAACACACAGATGTGGATGATGTTCATGCTAAGTGACAACAAGCCACTAAAACAGAGAGTGCCACACATGGATTAAAAACACAAAGAAACGCAAGCCACAAAGCATGCACGTTCCTGCACACGGCCACCACACGCCCCAGCACTGCTGGGCCTCAGTGGAGGCTCAGACCTGAGGCCATGCAGGGCACAGGCTATCAGGGCCGCCGCCCTGGGCCTAGAGAAGGCCACAGCCCTCACCAGAGAGTAGGGCCGGAGACCCAGATGTCCTGGGCTCACGTGAGCAGGGGCTGAGCCGGTGGTGGCCTGCCCTGACCCTGCCCAGGCCTCAGAGCTCCGCCGGCCACACGAGGGGAGGCACGGTTTTTCAGATACTGTCCTCTCGGGGCCACGCCCAGGGTCAGAATCCTACTCGTGGCTCACAAGAGACTGGAGTCCCTCTTCTCCCTGCTCCCCCACCAAATTACTTATGTTTTTGGAGACAGGGTCTTGCTCTGTTGCCCCAGTGTGAGAGCAGTGGTGCCACCACAGCTCACTGCAACTCCAACTCCTGGGCTCAAGTGATCCTCCCGCTGTGGCCTCCCAAAGTGCTAGGACTGTAGGCATGAGCCACCATGCTCAGCCACCCACCAGGTTTTTCATCAGGATGAAATACTAAGGTCCTCTGAAGGAACAAATTGAGTTCTGTGTCACTTTGAGATGTGTTGGTCCTGGACACAGCTTCTGCCGTGGCCAACGTCCCAGGCAGGCCTGCTCTCTTACACTGGGGGGAGGCAAGATGCCCAGCTTGTGGGCACAGCTCTCTGCGCACCCAGAAACCGGTGGGGCAAGGAGCCCTTTCCGACCAAAGCACGTCACAACCCCCCAGTGCCCAGGCTGCTAGGTGACCCAGGAGACTGAGCAGTGGTGGGTGCCAAGGCCAGGAAGGGGCAAAGGGGCTTCCCAGCCACATGGGGGACCCAGGCTCCCCGAGCAGCAGCTCTGGGGGTGGGGTCTCTGAAGGCAACACGCCTGTTTATGCTGATTCCGGACCCCAGACGGCCTCCCAGCAGGCACTCACACCCATGTCTGAGCACCCCGCTCCCATGCCCGTCTCTGCGCCTGAGATCCAAAAGCTGAGGATCTCACTCCGGCAGGGCAGAGGACAGAGGAGCTGGCGGGGCCCCAGCCTGGGCTCTGGGAAGGAGAGAGAACAGCAACACCCACCCCTGCCCCGCTGCTCTCAGTCCCATAGGCGCCTGGCACCCCAGCCTGTCCCCCGGGCCCTGGCCCTGAAACGTGCCGCTGTGTCTGGGCAGATGGGCAGATGGCCTGGGGCAGAAGGTGACCCAGAGGCCCCTTCCCCTGCTTTCTAGCCTGGGACACCCCCATACCCGGCAGAGCATGTGGCATGTGCTCTCTTGCTCTGTCTGCAGCTCCCAGGGCAGAGGCCCTGCCACTAGGTCACTCAGCAGGGATCAGGGAAGAGGGAAGACAGAGTGATCCCCGCGGGGACCAGATCTGCCTGGCTGGCTGTGACCAAGAGGGACGAGGGAAAGGACCCCGGCCCTAAGCAGGCAGCCTTCCCTGGGACCCAGGGCCTGCAGGGGCAATGCCTTGGGGACCAGGTCCTGGCCTGGGCCCTGCTTTGGGGGTCGAAGCGGGTGCACGGCTTAGAGCCAGGGAAGGAGCCAGGCTGCACAGGCCAGCCCCGCCTACCCTGCTCCCTGGGTGCAGTGTCTGACACCACCCACAGGCCCCCGCGGGTCCTAGTGCTGTTACCTGGCAGGTAGATGTCGGCAGGTGGGCCCGGCTGGCTGCAGCCGCAGTGCTCAGGGCTGCTGTCCTGCAGGACGTTCTCGATGGACGGCACTCGGCTCCCTGCAGCAGGCAGAGGGGAGGTCGGGAGCAGCCCTGGGAGCCTGGCGCACTTCACTGAGGGCTCTGCAGCCACCATGGCGACCCTGGGCCTGGGCTCCAGCCTGAGTCTACCTGAAGTCCCACATGCTCTCCAGGGACTCAGAGATGGATGCTTCCTTTTCTCCTCTTTCCCACCCCCAAGCATGGTTATAAAAAACATCACCCGTCCACGTGTCAAATGGCAACAGGTGCTAACCGTGCACGCCCACCCCTGCAGACAGGCTGCAGGGAGCTCGGTGCCTCGAAAGGGTGGGCTCTGGTCCTCCCACACGCACGTTTAGTCCCTCTCTGCTCAGTGGGGCTGAGGGTGTCCTCGTGGGCAAGGGTCCCCTGGCAGAAGAGGGCCGGCCCAGCGCGGCCTGGAGCCCCACCACCCCGCAGGCCAGGCACCGGGTCCTGCACACGTGTCTGCACTGACGGAGGTCCAGGCCGAGCTGAAGTGAGAAGCTGAGGCCCCTCGAGGCAGAGGGACTCTCAATGCCACCCAGCTGAGGACACACCGGACAGGGACCCCAGTTTCTAATTCTCCACTCACAGACCATTGGTGCCACATCCTGGCTCTGTCACCAAAGTGGCCTTGGGCCTCCCCAACACCAACCCTGAGCCTTGGTTTGCCCATGTACCCTACAGCAGCAGGCAGGAGCCCGTTTCTGATTCTCCTGGGGAGGACCGAGCGAGATGGTAGAGGGAGCTCGGGGGCCCCTACGAGGCTGGGCAGGGCTGTCCCCAGCCAGAGCCACGGTCACCAGACCAGGAGCAGCAGCTGGGACCTAAACCCCGCCAGGCATCTGCACACTAAGTCCCTCCACTAAAACGAGGGGAGATCCCTGCATCTCAGCCGTCCTTGTTTCCATTCTTAACCAGGCACAGCAAGTCACCCAAACCACAAAGCAAAAGAGGACTCTCCTCCCACCCAGTGGCAATCCTGCCCTGGAAGGAGGCAGGAGGCCCACCCTGTCCACAGGGACAGGCAGAAGCTGACTAGCAGCTCAGAGCCCTGCCAGACGGTGACACAGAGGAGCCCAGGCAGCAGCGCACGGACCGCTCCCGAGAGGCAGAGGGAGACCTGGTCCTGGCGCAGGGTGGCCTCCAGGAGGCTCCTGGGGGGCTCACCTTGCTTCAGTGACGAAGACTCGTCCACCTCTTCTGTGACGAAACTCTAGGAAACAAAGAGGAAAGCCCACCTGCTGGCCCTAGGCGATCGGGAGGATGTGGGGAGTGGTGCCCCTGCAGGCCCTGATGTCACGCAGGGCACCCCTACAACCTGCACAGTGACTCCACCCACCGGCACCCATCCCAGGGACAGATGAGGAAACCGAGGCCGGGGGAGTCATGCCGGGCAGAGGCCTGGGCGGGTGCAGGCTCACCTCAGGGGAGCTGCTCTCCCGCGGCGCCAGCCCCGTGCTGCTCGGCGGGCGCGGAGCGTCCAAGTCCTCCGAGAGCTTCTCCTCGTCCTCTTCATGGATGGGGGACGATGGGGACCGCAGGGTGCTGGGGACAGGGGTCAGGAGGTCAGAGGACAACTGGATGAGGAGGGCCAACCCGCCAGAGCCACACAGACCCCTTCATGACACCTCCCAGGGGCCCCTGCACGTGTCTGCCGGGATGCAGGAAGGTGCTCGCTGGGGAGGTGTTTCGGCCAGCAGGTGACTGGGGCTGCCCCGCTGCCCCGCAGCCAGAGGTCGGCACAGACCCACCCCGACAGAGGCCCGTCCTGGCACAGGCCTGCGCAGCCTTTTCTTTCTAGAGAGAAACCACCAGTGACAGTGAGGCCTGGGGTGGGGAAGCAGCAGGAGACAGACTCCCACGTCTCTCTGCAGCCTCGGAGCTGCTCTCCGCGGGCTGCGGCACAGGGCCCTGGGCTGGCATCACAGACCCTGTGCCCGCCTTACCCTTCTCAGTTAAAAACTAACACTGGGGGGGGGGTGGAACAGAGTCAACACAGTGGACTGGCGGCCACTCCTCGGAAGTCTCCACGGGAACCATGACCGACCCCTAGCCAACCCCAGAGTGTGGCCCTCAGAAGGTTCTTGGTGTCAGTGACTGATGACATTAATGTCTGGGGACAGGCCACACCCGCTGGCTTGTCAGGTGCAGCGGCAAGATCAGTGACCTGCACTCGGTTCACTGTCCGGCCCACGTTTCAGTTGCCATCGCTAGTCACACGGCAGGATATGCCCACGTGACCAGCACCCCTGCAAAGTCCTGGGACTCTTGAGTCTCCAGGAGGCTCCTCTGGGCAGAGACACAGGCCGTACAGTCTGCGTGGGAAGAGGTCACCCAGGTGTGGCCTCACTGGCACAGCTGCCCCTGTGCTCTGCCCCATGCCCTTTGCAGCCATGAACTGTATCTGAGCCCTCCCTGCCACTGGGTCTCGGGAGTCCTGTGTTGAGTCGCCACACGGAACACATTAGACAGTTACTTAAACCACAAACACACCTGCTTTGCACACACGTGCTACCCCCGCTGCCTGCTGACAGCAGCGTGTGGGTACCGCACCCGGCTCACCTGTCGGGAGACTTGCTCCTCGGCTTGCCCTTCTGGTGGCTGCTTTCTGCGAGCCGCTCCATCCCAGCCAGGGGACAGCTGGCCTGGGACAGGCCGTCCGACACACCCGAGTAGGTGATCTCTTCGTAGAGAGGGGCCGAGGGGATGGCCGGGGAGATGGCCCGAAGGCCATTGAGCGCCTCGAGCAGGGAGATGGGCTCATAGCCAGGCGGGATGCTGTCGGAGCTCTGTGGCAACAGGGGGTGAGGGAAGGTGGCTGGTCAGGCCCCCTGCCGGGCTTGTGTTCCTTCCACTCCCCACTGGGGACCTTCCACTCCCCAGACGCTCTTTCTGACAACTCCTATCCCACTGCACCTTCCAGGGACTTGTATCCCCTCCCTCGGCTGTGAGCCCCAGCACACGCGCCTGGACACCCCAAAGGGTAAGATCCCCAGCCCAGGCCAGCCCACCCCGGCCTTCTGTCCCGCCTGGCCAGAGGTGGGCAGCGAGGGTTAGTGCAGACAGAAGGTGGAGCGGGGCGGGGTGAAGCCATGCCAGAGGCCACGGGGACCAGCAGGAGGGGCGCGTCCCTGAGCAGGGAGAGCCGGGCTGCCGGGAGCTCCGCCCCGACTTGGGCCCCTTGGGGGGACATGCTCTGGCCACTCTGTTAGCAACAGATGCCCTAGTGAAGAGCCAGTTTCCCCCTCGTTGGGGGTGGACTGACTGGACAAGGATGAGGAAGAAAGAAGCCGCCAGGTCCCTGGGGAACAGCAGTCAGGTCACGGGGGCACTGCCCTGCCCCCAATTGTGCTCCCTGAAACCAGGTCAAGGGGCAAAACGCAACGGTGCCCTTCGTGGGACCCTGGCCCGCCTGAATAAGCGCCTGGAAGGGGAGAGTGAGACATGGCAGCCCCGGGAACCAGGGGGCAGTGGGGGCGGTGGCAGAAGAGCGAGCGTCACTGGGCTGTCACCGGGTGGGGGGAGGCCTTTCTGGACACTTGCCTTCAGCTGAAAGGGAAACAGTTACTCTGAACTCCTCCACCCTCTAAAAGCGAAAGGACTCTCCTGGCCGATTCTTGAGCGAGTTCCACCTCTCTAAGTCACACTGAGGACACGCGAGGGCACACAGTGCTTCAGCTGGGGCTGCCGGGGCCAGTGGAGGCTCTAGGTGGAGGCCTGGCCCAGCTGCCCCCTGGGTGCAGGGAGAGGCAAGGACACCAAAGAGCGGGGCAGAGAAGCGGGACGTGGCCAGCAAGCGAGCGGGGTGCTGCCTGCAGAGCGCCGTTAGTCCCACCCCATGGCGTCCGCTGCCAGCAAGAAACACGGGGAACGGGGCTGGGAGACCAGGGGCAGGCGAAGCCGGTGGGTGGCACGGGGCCAGCGTGGATGGCTTTCTGCCTGCAGACCCAGAGCTCCACTCCTCCCACGGACACCCGTCCTGGGCAGGGACGCCAGGACAGGGCGCAGATTCAACAGACTACGTTCATCGAACACTAGCCTGGGGTGGATGGGATTTCCCATACTTGTCACTCGTTTAAAAATTAAGGAACAGGGCAAAAAACCGTAGCCGTAGGACCAAACACACTTACTGTTTCCCTTTTAGGTTTCTTGCTGGCCAGGGAGGCGGGGTGCGACTTTGATTTTTTAAAGGGACACTGTCAAGATAAAAATCATATGTTTTACAACTACTCCCACCCGCACGCAATAGAGTGGGCTGCACGAGGTCTCTCTGACGCGCTGCTCCCTAGGCTCACTGTGACCGAGAGCTTCCAAAGTGGCTGACTCGGCTCTAGGTGGGCTGTCTGCTCACCCGCCCAGCCCCAGGAGCCGCCGCTGGTCCTACGCCAAGCGCCCAGGGTGTGGAGCCCGACCCCATCCCCAGTGCCCGCACCGTGGTTCTGGGTCACCCAGCGCAGATCTGGCCAAGGCGGACCTGCGAGTGGACAGATACTCCCTAAAGTGGGCCTGGCTGGCTGTAGGGCAGAGACCCTGAGGCCGTTCGGCCAAAACCCCCAGCCAGCTCCTGGCACCTCTGTCAGCACCAAGCCATTCCGTAATGCGTCACCAGCCTGTAACTCCTCAAGAAGCCTGGGAGAGCCGGCCCCTGACCGACCCACTCCACAGTTACCTTACGGGCTCAGTGGAGAAAACTGCCCCCGCTGGGCTCTTCCTGCCATTACATGGAAATGGCTCTTGCCCCCACGGTGGCAAGGGCATTGGCACTGGCTCTTCTGGGGCACGTGGCAGCCGGAGCTGCCAGGTCACACGTCAGCCCCTGGCTGCCCTGCGCTGTGGGAGGCATCTCAGCCGGCTAGGGACAGAGGGACCCATCGCATGCTCGGCCACCAGGCAGAACCGGGAGCGGCAAAGACAAGCGGCAATAACCCACTGGCACCCGAGCACGTGCACCGGGGCCTGCTCCAGCCGCCCTTGAGCTGGCGGGCCCGGCAGGCAAAAGGGTGTGGCTGCCCCGGGGCAGGGGAGATGACAGGGATCCTCAGAAACGCTTTCTGCTCCACCTTCAACCCCACAATGTCGGAATTTGAAAGAAAAGCCAAAAGTCTGGTTTGAAGGGAGATTTCCCGACTGTTAAGGGCCGGCCCAATTCTCGGAAGCACTGGGAGGGCCGAGCACGTCACGCGAGCTGCCAGGTCGGCCTGGGCAGGCAGGGCGGGAGGACGCAGGAGCCAAGGCACGGCCGGGGCGTGCCAGCCGGGGCTCGTTCCTCTTTTCTTTTCAGAGAGGCAGCAGGGCCTTTGAGAGCCGCTGGCCCCAACCACCTCGGCCGGCTGCAAGACAGGCTCACCTGCTGACAACGAGGCGGCTCGTGTCTGTCTCCCTGCATCTGTGGGTCTCTCTGCTTCTCTCTCTCCACGTCTCTGTGTCCCTCTCTGTGTCTCTCAGTCTCTCTTTGGGTCCCTGAAGCCGGAGTCCCACCTCCCTTGCCTGCCTGACGCCCACCTGCAAGGTCCCAGGGGTGTCCCGGTGGAGGGCACCTCCGAGGGAAAGCGCAGGCCTGTTCACCGAGAACCAGCGGCCCCGGCCCCACTGGCTCAGCGCAGAGACGGCGACAACACGTCGAGCACACTCAGCAACGCCGTGCGTGTGACAGGACCAAGATAATCAATCCCAGCAGCCGACGTTCCCGGGTCCAGCCGGGTCACCCCACGAATGCCGCACCTGCCCACAGGACAGACAAGGACCCGGGGTCCCACTGCTCTGTCTGGGGCCGGCCCCTCCACGCCCAGGCTGGAGGCACTTACGGAGTGCTCCTCGTGGTCCAGGCTCTGGGCCAGCACCGGGCTGAAGGACACAGGGGACAGCGCTCCTGGCTTCTTCCGCACGGCCCGGATCTGCAGGAGGGCCCGGAAAGCTGGGGAGAAGGAGGGGCTCCCGTCAGACAGGGGCCCTACACAGCCCAATCCAGAGGACCCTCTGAGCTCCCCCAAGCCCCGCCCATGCTGTTCCACCCCACGGCAGTCATGTCAGAGGTGAACAGTCTTAACAACACAGCCCAGGCAGGGGAACCAGCAAAGCCTCAGGTGCTGCCCCAGGGGGCTCCCGGCTGCACACCCAGCCCCGGCCGCACCCACTCGGAGCCCGAGGGCGCTGGGCACAGGCCTCGCCCCAGGGAGCCTGCTCAGGACACCACGGCAGGGACATTCATGTGTGATCGTTGTGACAGTGCGATGCCTCATGCTGGGGACACCAAGGGGCACGGACAGCAGACACCAGGATCAGGAAAATAAACCAGGACCTGGGATGCCACCACCATCCCACTGGGCTGTCCTGCTCATGAAAGCAGGAATGCTCCCAAGTCACTGTCAGGTGAGGAGCACAGGCCACACCCCCACAAGAAACAAGCCACAGAACAGAGCCAGGACCCCCGGCTGAACCTGCATCCCGGGGGAGGGCAGGGACTAGAGGCTGCAGGAAGGTGTTTCCTCGAAGCTCTGCATGTCTCAGAGTCCCCCATGCTTCCTACCCAAGACCAGCAGTGGCTGCATGGGAACCGTCCCTCTGCCACTGAGGCTACACAAGGGTCTGAGCTTGGGTCTGAGGACCCCGACCTGCAGATTCCTACACACCAGAAGATGCCCGAAGTGGGCCATGGGTTGTGGCACCCGCCCTGGAGGGCAGCCCAGCAGCCCACCAGGCCAGAGGCCTCCCCAGATGCCCACCCAGGCCCCAGGCAGCCCCGCCTGGGCTTCCCCTTCCCATCCTTCCCTCAGCTCCTGCTTAGAGACCCGTCCTCACTGCCCAGCGCCCCACTCTTCCCTCTCTGCCTATTCCCTGTCTGCCCCACTCTCGGCCCAGGCCCGTCAGGCAAGAACCCCCCTCCCCTCCCTGAGCCACTCCTGGTCACGGTGGACCTCCTATCTCCACGCCTGTCCACACCTCGTGGTTCAACAGCAGCCGCTGGGCCTTTGAGGCCCCTCAATCTAAAAGTCTGATTTTCCCGGCAGCAGATTTCGAGGGCTGGGTTGTACCATGCGCTGGCGCACTCGCTGTCGGTGCTAACGTCAATGAACCACGTCAGTCAATGGGTCCCGACGAGTCGTGAACTGGATGAAGGACCCACGGCCCTTTATTTCTTAGCCAATGAGGGGCCTGCGGCCCCCGGGACCGCCCTGGCCCCGGCCCGCTGTGGTGTGGCCAGTCCCCAATCGGCAGAACCTCCCGAGGGGCAGGCCCCAGGCACTCACGCAGCCGACAGATGGGGCAGTTGTTGGCCTGGTAGCGCAGCGTGTCCGCGCAGGAGGTGCAGAGGCACAGGTGGCGGCAGGGCAGGATCAGCGTGTCCCGCAGGTCAGACAGGCACACCACACACTCATTGCTGTTGTCACTGTTCTCGTCATCCGAGGGCTGTGGGGACAAGGGCCTGGGGGTCAGTGGCCTCCCAAGGCACAGAGCAGGGCCTTGCACTGCCCGGAGCAGACCTTCCAGTGCCCAGCTGTGCCACCTGCTGTCCCTTCCTCCCCTGGGGACTTTCATGGCAGAGGGACGCCCAGAGGGCAGGAGGTGGTTACCGTGGAGCAGAGCTTCAGAGGTGCAGCCCCAAGCCCTGGGCGCCAGGCTCAAATCCAGTCCATGCCCAGCACACAGCAGAGGGGAGAACCTGTGCCCCCACCCACCCAAATCATGAGAATTCAGGCCGCTTTCTGTTCTTCAAACCCAAAGAGCAAATGTGGAAGACCCGTGCCACTAAGGAACACCTCCTCACAATGATCAGGGTACCCATTTATTTGATTAAAACACAACCAAATAAGTTAACTTGTTGGAAATACTTCCATTAAGTAATGGCAGCTTCCAGAAACCAAGTTAGCAACTGGACCAAGAGAAAGTAAAAATTTAAAACGGATCAGCAAACTATGACCACATTCTAGGCAATAAAAACAAAATAGGAAGTATCAATTTACCAGACTTCAAACTATACTACAAGGCTATAGTCATTCAAACAGCTTTGAACTGGCACAAGAACAGGGACATTGACCAGTGGAACAGAACAAAGAACCCAAAACTATGAAACACTGAAGAAAGAAATAGCAGAGATGTAAACAGGTGGAAGAATATACCATGCTCATGGGTCGGCAGAATCAACATTGTTAAAATGTCTATACTACCCAAAGTGACCTACAGAGTCAATGCAATCCTTATTAAAATACCATCATCATTTTTCACAGATATAGAAAAAATAATTTTATGTTTCATATGGAACCAGAGAAGATCCCGTATAGCAAAATCAATCCTAGGCAATAAAAAACAAAATAGGAGGTATCAATTTACCAGACTTCAAACTATACTACAAGGCTATAGTCATTAAAACAGCTGTGCACTGGCACAAGAACAGGGACATTGACCAGTGGAACAGAACAGAGAACCCAGATATAAAACCATCCTCATATAGCCAACTAATCTTCGACAAACCAGACAAAAACATACACTGGGGAAAAGAACCTTCATTCAATAAATGGTGCTGGGAAAACTGGATAGCCACATGCAGAAGACTGAAACAGGACCCACACCTTTCACCTCTCACAAAAATCAACTCACGCTGGGTAAAAGACTTGAACATTAGGTATGAAACTATTAGAATTCTAGAGGAAAACATTGGAAATACTCTTCTAGACACTGGCCTAGGCAAAGAATTTATGAATAAGACCCCAAAGGCAATCACAGCAGCAACAAAAATAAATAAATGGGACCTTATCAAATTAAAAAGCTTCTGCACAGCCAAAGAAACAGTCAAGAGAGCAAACAGCCAACCCACAGAATGGGAGAAAATTTTCGCAAGCTACACATCTGATAAAGGGCTGATAACTAGAATCTAGTTAGAATTCAGGAAAATCTGCCAGAAAAAAATCGAACAACCCCATCAAAAAATGGGCAAACGACATGAACAGAAACTTTTCAAAAGATGGAATAATGGCCAACAAACATATGAAAAAAATGCTCAAAAATGCATCTCTAATCATCAGGGAAATGCAAATCAAAACCACAATGAGCTATCACTTAACTCCAGTGAGAATGGCCTTTATCAAAAAGTCCCCAAACAATAAATGCTGGCGTGGATGCGGAGAGAGGGGAATACTCCTAACCCTGCTGGTGGACTGCAAACTAGTTCTACCTCTGTGGAAAGCAATATGGAGATACCTCAAAGCGATACAAGTAGATCTACCATTTGATCCAGCAATTCCACTACTGGGCATCTACCCAAAAGATCAAAAGTCACTTTATGAAAAAGACACCTGCACTCGAATGTTTACAGCAGCACAATTCACAATTGCAAAGCTGTGGAAACAACCCAAGTGCCCATCAATTCATGAGTGGATTAATAAAATGTGGTATATGTATACCATGGAGTACTACTCAGCTTTAAGAAACAATGGTGATATAGCACCTCTTGTATACTCCTGGATAGAGCTGGAACCCATTCTACTAAGTGAAGTATCTCAAGAATGGAAAAACAAGCACCACATGTACTCACCAGCAAATTGGTATTAACAGATCAACACCA